>CABFVZ010003626.1:33156-69572 GCA_902151445.1 Timema monikensis
GGGGGGGGGGGGGGGGGGGGGGGGGGAGACCTGTCCAGACGCAGTTGGTCGGTTCACCTACAAGCCTGCGACTTGTCGTTTTCTTCACTTTCAGGGACATTAATATACAATATCCCGTGCGAGGAACGGAAATAAGTGTTGCTAAGTTGAACTATGGTTTCTAGTACAGAAACTAATGGTATCGAGCTATAACTGTGATGACAGAGTTTGATTTCTTGTGCTCATGTTTTAACAGTGTTTTGTTGACAAAGACATGTGTTTTTCTTTACAGAGGACACATTTGATGCGCTGTATGACGAGTCCCTTATAGAGGGGATTAAGGACTTCATAAGGGCAGAACCAACGTTCGATCAATGCTGCGAGAAAATACGATTTTTCCAAGATTATTTGGAGAAAATTTCCAACTTGGTGATGAAACAATATTTCAATGCTGGGAGGTTGGTCACTCATATGCTTGAGTATGTTGTGGTTTAGTGAACGAGCGTGTATTTTCTGCTGAGGGGTCCAGAGTCGTCCACACGTCCAAGTGACCTTATTTGGGTCTCGTATGATACCCTATTTATATCTTCATTCTAATAATCACATATTAAATTTCTCACATTGTTGTTTAATGCTCTAGCTCTAGGTTGAATGATGCTTATAAGCTATTTTTAAGTTCTACTTCAGATATCTAAACTAAACAAGTTGGGTGAACAATGTTGCCAAATGGCAAATCAAACTTACTCTTTTTACCGCTAAACAGTGCTCCCCATATTACCAACCACCCATTCGCATACTTACACTGAGAAAGTATGGATCAAGAGGGTAGAATTGAGAGAAAATGTACCCATGTAGGGAGAGTTGGAAACTATTTAGGTAAGTACACCTTATCACGATATGAACTTTAACCTCCTCATCGCTGGCAAACCAGACAAAACGAGACTCATCTCCTTGGCCATAGCAGAGCCAATGTTTAAATAATATGTGCACAGCCAGTAGGAAGCAAGCGTGGGAACTTCTCAACACACTTGTTCACATGTATTACAGATGTAGTTCACTGTTTATCCCTTCTTTGTCCTCCGATTTAGGCTTATTTCCATATTAATGTTGATTATTTAGATGTGGTTTGGATACCAAATACCACATAGCTATGGACCGGGACTATGAGACTCTTTGGAGGGACAACAGCTCACTCCCTTCATATTAATACAACCTCATCTAGGAGCTTTTGTCGTTAGAATGACCTTCAGAGTCTCGGCCCTGTCTCAGTGACAGTGGTGGCTGTTTAAATGTTTCCAGTATATGATATTTATATAATATAATAATATTTTAATCTGTATTCTCTTCTGTGTGTTGGATCCAGAGTCTGCCAAAATGACGTCATTAAGAATCTGAGAGAGTTTGCCCAGTCGTTCATTGATGACATCCTCAAGTATTTGGTGACACGACACAGGGCGGAAAACGAACGGTGAGATGGAGCCCTCAGGATAACATTAGAGAGTTAAAAAAAACTGTTTTATGTTGATGACTTAGACTAACATAGCTTTTTTTACAAACAGCTAGATCATATATCATTCATTTACTACCTTAACGAATGTTACTACATATTTTAACAAAAATTATATAGACTAATTAATGTGAATAAAATCAGAATTGAATAATAATAATACTAATGTGGTAAAGTTAATCTCCTCTACTTTCTAAGATTCTGGTTTGTATGCACAGGTGAGATGAAGATAATGAGTATCTATGAATGATATAACGTCCTTGTGCCGATAGTATCTGCGGAGTCTTCAGCGAGGTAATGCGGAGAGCTTTCAAGGTGCCCCAGTCCACGGAGGAGCTGATGGCGATGGGAGAGTACATGCTCCATGCCAACACCAAGCTGATGGAGGAGCTGAAAGCTGCCAACATCCAACAGCTTCACTTCCTCGCAAGACTCATGGACCTGGTCACCCTTGACCCGGAACATGTCCGGCTGAACGCCAAGACCGTCCACTGGCTGCAGATGATACAACCCATCTTCAAACAGAACGCCACGGTGAGTACATTAGGAACAGATGATACAACCCATCTTCAACAGAACACCACGGTGAGTACACTTGTAGAAGCAGCAATTACAGAAAAAGTGGAGGTAAAATATTGGTCTTTTAAAGAGACATAGAAGTAATTTCAATCTCATATTCTCAAGTCAAATTCGTTCCAAAAATGAAGTTTTTATTATTATTTTATTATTTGGATATTTAAAGTGCACTTTTTGAACTGAATGATTATGTCAACACATGACTTACAATCTAATTTAGTTCTACATACACAACACCCACACCCTTGATCGTCAATTCTTCCCTGTGAAAGGAATACTCTAACATCACCAATGATATATTTTTAGTCCATGCCGGGAGTTGAACTAGGGATCTCTAGCTTGATAGAAAGACAAGCAATGTACTGGTCTTAGGCATCGCAACAAATAATGAAGTTATTTTACCATAATAAGCCATTTTATTTCCTGAAAAGCGAACACTAACAATAATTTAGATGTAATTTGGTGCCAAGGAACATTGTTCTGCTGTAAGATAACAATTCTTAGTGTTAGAATACAACGCTCACTTTGTCTCTCTCCCACTTTAGCGGTTCGAGCAGTTTAAATTTGAGTTTGAGAGTAACCTCGCCCAGAAGACGGAACAGCTGAACAAACAACTCGATGACTTGGGTCCGCGACTCGTGATTCTTAACCTAATGGACGAGGTGGACAATGTGGATGACTATGTTCAGGTTTGTCCAAGGCTATGTGAAACTATGCCATATTAAAATTATGTTATTGAACCGCAAAGGTCTAAAGACTTCGACACTTTTTTTATTTTGGTTATTGATGATGAGGTTGATATTAGAATTTCAACCAAATGTACTAGCATAGATTCATTAATACCTCATCGTTGAAACTACTAATAGAAGAAAATTATTTGAAATAGCTCTTTGAATTACTTTATTAGATTTAAAACGTCTACTTTGTGATTTGTAAATTAGTACATCTCTCCTGCAATCTATTTTATCTTTGAGAATAGTCTAAGTTTATTTTTAAAGCAGTATATAAATGTATATTGATGTGTTGATGTAACATCAAAGAGCTCGGCCACCAAAGGCTCAATATAATGCCCTGCTAATGTTTGTGTATCGTTTGTCAGCACATCATGAAGCTCCTGAGGAAAATGAACGTGTTTGACCAGCAAGTCACGTGGATAAACAAGGAGGAGGCGCTCTTCAAGTTCCCTCTCTCTACGTACCCGGAGCTGGACGAGTTGAAGGTAGAAATACTGGCATGTCTGTTGACATCTGAACAGTCAGGCTAACTGTGGAGCACATAATATATTCTACCAGATTCAGATAACCAAGTGTGAACAGATAAAACTTAGCTTTAGTTGGTATGAGACTCAGATAATCTTAGTTTTCCCACGAGCTGACTAAACGGGGGCCAGAGAATCAAGTAACTCGCCCTCACGAGGCACCCTTCTTGCCTTTACGGAAAGGCAGAGAGGTAATTTGTTCGCAGAGATTCATTGTACAGAGCTGGATTGCTATATTTCTTTTATAGAACATCATCTTCCCATTCTCAAGACTGGTCTTCCAGATCTACAAATGGAAGAGAAAGTATAGAGTGTGGATGGACGGTGCATTTGATGAGCTTGTGATGAAGGTGGTCGAAGATAAAACTGAAGAATTCTTCAGGTATTTACAGTCATATTTATGCTGTGGTAGAATCCAACTTATGTCATTTCACCGGTATTATTGCTGCAACGTTGGTAGTGTACCTCCATAAACATACATGTAACACGTGATATAGTCGTGGGGGTTAAGTAGGTGGTCAATCTCCCCTTTGTATTTCCAGGGAGATCACCAAGATGCAGAAGGTCTACAGAACCAAGATACGTCAGCAAGCCGTGGAGAACAACCCCAGGCGCTTCAAAGGCAATGTGGACGATGCAGATTTCGTTAACTTGCCCGCTCCCATCAAGCTGTGTGTGAAGACGTTACAGCACATCAAGGAATTCAGGGTAGCAGCCTATTTAGTGTAAATCATGGTACATAGTAGTCGCACAGCGTGTATCTGGAGAATCATACGTCATCTAGTGATTTAATGGGGTAAATCATTAACGGCTAGCAATCCATAATTTTTGTTGTGATTTTTCTTATAAATATATTGGCAGAGGTAAGATAACACTATAAATATTGGTTCATTAGAAGTCAATCTTTATTTGTATGTTCATCCAGATTAAATGAATCTTACAGCTTATGGCGAAGCTTTGTAAATCTTCTTGTGACATTTCTTTTTAGATCAGTAGCGAGTTAACAACTTGATCTCATTGGAATACAATCAACTTTGCTGCTCACTATTACTTGCAATATGAACAACTTGTATGATAGTTTTCTCTGCATGATATTTATATTGTGTTCAAATAGTTTGTAGATAATGTTTGGGACTGAGGTTATGAGTCTCGTCCATATCATATTCTGATTCCTTCTTGTTTCCTGAGGCCCTAATATGTGTGTTTTGAAGCCACACTTAGAGAGCGCTCCTTTCAGCCCTTGCTGAGGGCCAAGTTCTACACAGTGTTGTTTGTGTACAGCAACACGTACCCCTGGTGGGAATCCTATGCAACCCGGCACTCACTCAGAGGCACTGGGACGAGATGTCCTCCGTGGTGGGGTACGACCTCACACCAGATGCTGGGAGTACCCTCAGGAAGATGGTGGACCTCAAGCTAGGACCTTACTTGGACCAGTGCGTGTTCATTTACTAGCATTTAGTTGTCGATTGTTTCTGGTAGACGATATTTTTAAAACATGCTTACTATTAATACTGTTAAAATTAAGGTTACATGAGAAAGATAAATTTACAAAAAACGTACAAAGTAATTCATAAATACATCTGACCAGGTTCATCCTATTATGATATTTTTCTCCTCCTTAACAACTAGCTGCTAGATGAATTTGTTTTTTTCTCTGTTTAGGTTTGAGATTGTCAGTATCGGAGCCAACAAGGAAAAACAGTTACAAGAGAACCTGATGAAAATGTTGTCTGAATGGGCTGATATTAAGTTCACCGTCAACACTTACAAGTGAGTGTGATTTCTCCAACAAGCCTGTACGGGACACCAGTCTTTCTAAGGTAGTGTCGGGACTCATATTATATTCCCTGTCTGTTTCAGAGAAACAGGCATCCCGATTTTGTCTGCTCTGGAAGATATCCAGGCTGTACTAGACGATCATCTCATCAAAACACTCACTATGAGAGGATCAGCTTTTGTTAAACCTTTTGAAGGTGATATTTCTAATCACGCAATCTCATATTTACACTTAATCACTTGCAGAGGGGAAACAATATGACAACAGTTCATCCAGGGGAAAACCTATCTTCATTCTTTGAGGCACACAATAGCATGCATGGGGTAAGGTTCTGGAAAGAGGAATAGGAATAAATACTTGGCCGAACCAAAAGTGTACACCCCCTTTAAAATATTAAAATCTAACTATTTTAAATTGATTATACCTTTGTTTCTAATGAGCCCTCATTTCAATAAGTTCGGGAGAGGAGTCTAACTTTCGATGTTGATGTAATAGGGCATTTATATTCTAGTCGGCAGCGTAGAATACTGTTGTTAGTGTTGGGCAGAACAATGTGACTGAGGGACGATTACATCTGTCCTCAGCTGAGATAATCGACTGGTACGACAAACTGGTGCGGATGAACAAGACCATTGACGAGTGGGGGAAGGTGCAGTCACAATGGTTGTACCTGCTGCCGATATTCTCCTCCAAGGACATTATCGCCCAGATGCCTCAGGAGGGAGCACTCTTCCAGGTCACCCTTACATCTGGTTCAGGAAATAAACACTAGGTCTGACGTAATATAGATGACCAAGGAAAGGACTGGGCCATTTAGATGTAAGAGAGTCTTATGTTGCAAATAGATTCAGCCAGGATCTGGAAACTGTTCATCTCTAGCTCTAGCTTATGGTTGGATAGAATAAAACTCGATTTGACGTCTGCATTTTTGCCAATTTAAAAAAACATACTTTTTCCTAATATAAATACAATATTCCCCCGGTAGATACATTTAGATAGATTTTGCACACATACAAAATGTATCAACTTAAAACAACATGGCTTTGGTTATTATTTTTATAATTTGTATTCCTGTTATGTTTTCCTTAGCGCCAATTAGAAGTTAGATATTTCGCTGTGGGGAAGGTTTTATAGCGGGATTATGTTATACTTAACGTTCACGTAACGTAAGGACACATGGTGTAATCAGGACTCAAATAACGTAACGTAGTAACTTTTGTGAAACAAAGACAACCAATTTAGACTGTTTGGAAACCCATTTGTTTATTAAAATTAAACCCAAGAATTTAAGGCTGGTTAGGCTTCAAGTACTTGCAATAGAAGATATTACTGGAGATACAAATAAAGTGTTTGAAGTGGCCACTACGCTTTTCTGTTAACGAGACGTGGACTAATGAATTACACCAAAGAGCAGGAACGCACACAATAAACAAACAAATGAAGAAATAAATAACCGGGTTGACGTTGTTCGCAATATGTATGTCTGACGTTAGCACGTGGTGTACTTCACGTAACGTGAATCCTCCCCTAGATATCTCTCATATTAAGTGAACGTCACGTCACGTCATCGTTAAGTTAAGTGGACATTAAGTTGCGCGTGTGTTGATGCAGGAGGTGGATGGGATCTACAAGCGTATCATGAACGCCGTCAACAAAGAACCTCGAGTTCTGCAGACGGCTGGGACTGTTGGTATTCTGGAGTTCCTGCTAGAGTGCACGGGCAAACTGGAGACCATAACTGATGGGGTCAACAACTACCTGGAGAAGAAGAGACTGTTCTTTCCTAGGTACTCATACTCTGTCCAGGCAAATTACCGGAGTGGAGGAGGGGTTAAGATTCGGAAAAATTGACTTCACTTCAAATATTCGTCAACTTATAATTCCGGTTTCGATATTAACAAATATTAGCCTTTAAATATATTGAAAGCATAAATATAAATGTATCTCCATTTGGTGTCAGTCTTTGCGGTTATGTAAATTACAGCTTAATGTTCACAAGGCAAACGTCTCGAGTAATTAAGTTGCATGTTTGGATAATTGCTTGATTTATCAACTTAGGTTAGAGTGATTACTATTCTAGCTTATTGTTCTATTATTCTACTTATCTAGCTATAGTTATTTTAATGAAAAAGAAAGTTTTTTCAAACATAAAACACAAATCAAATAATATTCTGGCTTTAATTCGGCTTCAGGAGTATCTCGTAAACTCCTTAGGTGAGTAGAGTTAGTCATCACTGGAGCCAGCAGTTTCAAGGACATTCGTGTTATTGATGAGGTGAGACATGTGTTTGCCTCCAATTTGAAGCGACGGCAACATGAACATATGAAATATTCCCGATCTGTCTGTACCGCGACTCTGGGAACAAAGTGTGTCCGGTTCTCAGGTTCTTCTTCCTGTCTAACGACGAGATCCTGGAGATCCTGTCAGAGACGAAGGATCCTCTGAGGGTGCAGCCTCACCTCAAGAAGTGTTTTGAGGGGATAGCCAAGCTGGGTTTCGACGACAAACTGGACATCTACTCTATGCTGAGCGCTCAGGGGGAAGAAGTAAAACTGCTCCGGAAGGTTTCCACTGAGGAGGCTCGAGGCAGTGTCGAGAAGTGGCTGCTGCAGGTCAGTAATATGCTTTATTTGGTAGAGTTACACTTCTGTTAGGATGTAAATCTTCATTATATCCACCAATCCTGAATCCTAATCTTATAGCACATTTTAAACATAAGTGTTTAACTTGACCCTTATTTCTAATATTGCTCCCAATAAGTGGGACAGTAATGGTTAGGTTTGTCCAAAAGTCATGTTGGGTTAAACATCGCAATATATCTATTTTTGGTTTTTGACCTTTGAAAAGATCACTAATATGACCATTTTTGAATCCTTGAATCTTGTGGATCCTCAAGAATTTGACTTGTTCATCCTAAATAATGTCATAATTTAAAACAGCCTACCAAATTATCCCACATTTATTGCAAGTTTCACCATTTCAGCAGCCATTAGATGAGTTTTTACTATTATTAACTATATTTCCGCAAGAGAGGGTTGAAATAAATAGCCATGAAAGCTACCTGGAGGATGATGGAGTGTTAAATGGTTGCTGCTAAGCAATAATAGAGACATGAATACACTTTAAAAACCAACTTTCACTGCCATTGGCAGTTTCATGAACATTCCACTAACCCTGTGTCTGGTCACTTGCCCATAATGGCCCCCTTTGATCCTTCTCGTACCAACCATCCTGACGAATTAGGGGTGAAGGTTCTAAAGGAGGTCATAACACTTATTTCATTATGTGAATAGTATTTGATCACCTCTCATAAATTTTGTAAGGAATAGAACTAGGAGATACCAATTCAATCTTAGTGACTAGAATACTGAGATTTGTTCCAAACATTCCAACCAAGTTGCATCAGTTGGTAGGTAAACCTTAGCTCCAGTTTTGAGCATTACAACTGTGAATCAACACACTGGACTGGATGTATCCATCTCCCCTTCTTCTGAAACTGACCTTTGTTGTACAATGACCTTGAAGGTGGAGGAGCAGATGAAAGTATCTGTGCGAGACGTGATACAAAAGAGCTACATGGACTACTCCCAGAGTCCTCGGCCTGATTGGATCACCCACTGGGCCGGTCAGGTAGTGCTGTGTGTCGCCATGGTGTTTTGGACGGCAGAGGTACATGATATTCTAGATCATGACAACTCGGTGCCTAACCTCATCAGCTACCACAAGAAACTGCAGGTGTGAGACCATTCTTAGTAGCAGCAGATATTAGATCACCCCATGGCTATAGCCCCGTCATTTCTAAGGTGAGGTTATGACGTCATCTTGCAGGTTCAGTTGAATGACACCGTGGCTCTGGTACGAGGGAAGTTGAGTAAGCAGACACGCACGACTCTAGGGGCGCTAGTGGTATTGGATGTCCATGCCAAGGATGTGACAGAGGAACTTTACAAGCACGAGACTTGTTCTCCTGTAGACTTCCTCTGGCTGGCGCAGCTGAGGTAAGAAACGTGCCATACCCCTGCGTCTTTTGAATCTCTCAAATCATTCATGGTATGAAGGTTCAAGGATTTAAAAAAATATCAAAATGTAGATCAACAAATAATATTTGACTATCAAAATAAAGATTTTTGATAAAAAGAAGATTTGTAATAGAGAAACCCATCTTTAGGCTAAAGTGAGTTTTTAATATTGTTGTAAACTATTAATACGGGCAGGTACTACTGGGAGTTCAACATAATGGTTCGTATAATCAACGCGACTGTAAACTACGCGTACGAGTACCTGGGTAACACCGACCGTCTAGTAATCACTCCACTCACGGATCGCTGTTACCGCACGCTCATTGGGGCGTACCACCTTCATCTAAACGGGGCTCCCGAGGGTCCAGCTGGCACAGGGAAAACAGAGACTACAAAGGACCTGGCCAAGGCCCTCGCTGTGCAGTGTGTGGTGTTCAACTGCTCTGACGGGCTGGATTACATCGCCATGGGGAAGGTTAGTTGATGATCAGTACCTCACCTCTGACGGGCTGGATTACATCGCCATGGGGAAGGTTGGTTGATTATCAGTAACTCCTCTCTAACGGGCTGGATTACATCGCCATGGGGAAGGTTGGTTGATTATCAGTACCTCACCTCTGACGGGCTGGATTACATCGCCATGGGGAAGGAGTCGTTGATTATCAGTACCTCACCTCTGATGGGCTGGATTACATCGCCATGGGGAAGGGTCGTTAATTATCAGTACCTCACCCTCTCCTTTGATCATCTCCTTCAACAAGTCCAATAATTATTCCTTTTTATGTTTGAAATTTGTATAGAATTATTAGGAAGATATTTGATTGCTTTATATTTACTTGCCATTAAAATGTGATCCTTGATTGCTCTTCGCTGTCTAAGGTGTCTCGCTATAGCATGAGTTGGCGGCAATGGGGATGTTGAGATAATTTTGGCTGAGGGCACCGTGATTGGTTGTTCACTTGTGATTTTACAAACTCCTCTCAACGCTAGTGTTGGTACACTTCCTCCCAACTCATAGCTCTTAGATCGTCATTAATATTCTTAGTGCAAACCCACTGATCTAAGACACCTTTTTATTTTCTAAAAGTATTGATAGCTATGATCTGAACTACTATTTATTGAGTTCACCTAGCTGACCTTGTACTGATATACTATTCACATTAATAAATTAGAAAAATCAAAGTAATAACTTGTGATTAGAAGCTAATGGCCGCTAATTATTTGATTTGAAAATAGTAATGTTTGAAAAGAGGGTGAGGGTCAGTATGTGACATTTCACCATTTCTAAATGTATACTGAGAAATGTTTCATATCTACATATATATGTGTGTGTGAATTCGGTGTGTACAGTTTTTCAAGGGTCTTGCGTCAGCAGGAGCGTGGGCGTGTTTTGACGAGTTTAACCGCATCGAGCTTGAGGTTCTGTCCGTGGTGGCGCAGCAGATCCTGTGCATCGTGCAAGCGGTCCAGGCCAAGATGACCACCTTCATGTTCGAGGGGACAGAGCTGGTGCTCAACCCCGCCTGCTACGTCTGCATCACCATGAACCCGGGCTACGCGGGACGCTCGGAGCTACCTGACAACCTCAAGGTGCAACTCTTTGAGACATTCACATCCTGCAACATTGGTATAATTGCTTCCTCAATTTAAAAAATGTCCCTGCTGTAACATTGTCTCTCAATCATCGTACTTTCTCTTCCCTCGGTCTTACTATCCAATGTTTGTAGCACAGTTTATACACTTAGAGTCTATGTTTATATATCAGTGGGAAATGTATTTGTGCAGACCTTTGTTGTACACATTTTATAAATAACTCTTTATGGGGAAACTTGTCTTTACTCTTTGATGCACACTTCATTCACCGTGGAAGGTACCAAGCTTATCTTGACAAGCTACACTATGATGCAATTTATAAGACCGGATCATAGTGTAACCATTAAAGGTAAAATTGATACTTTTAAGGGTAAACACAATGTACAGTACAAGATAAAATAATAAGAACATCAATTTTTAGTTTTTAAGTCTTGACATAGTTCGTTTATCATGTTGTATTCTTTGTTGCAGGTCTTGTTTCGGACCGTGGCCATGATGGTTCCAGACTACGCCCTCATAGGAGAGATCTCGCTCTACTCCTATGGTTTCGTGGATGCCAGGAACTTGTCAGTCAAGATAGTCACGACTTACAGACTGTGCTCGGAGCAACTGTCGTCACAGAGCCACTATGACTATGGTTAAGTTTTGCTTAGTTTCTTCGTTTAGCAGCACTATCACCCAAAATGACAGTTTTTCTCCTGGATACGATAACATTACATTATAATATTGCAATTAAGATCTCTCTAGACTTTGAGAAGTTGGTTTTTGAAAATCACATGTATAATGAATATATAACTGATGCTACCCTTGTGACATGTGTACAGGCATGAGGGCGGTGAAGACTGTTCTCTCAGCCGCGGGAAACCTCAAGCTCAAGTATCCTGATGAGAAGGAGGAAATACTACTGCTACGCTCCATTATTGATGTGAACCTGCCCAAGTTCCTGTCTCACGACATCCCCCTCTTTGAAGGCATCATCTCGGACCTATTCCCCGGCGTGGTCCTGCCCACCATCAGTTACGATACGTTCCTGGTTGCCATGAAACAGGTGTGTTGTCAACTAGCACTCATGAACCTTGCCTTGGAGGTGTGTAGAAGATTAGCAATTCATCATGATTTATAAACTCCACCTTACAGCTGTTTGACTTCATAATAATGCGTACATATATTCATAAGATCTGGTTTATGATTTCTTACACGTCTTCGTCTCTACGAGCTTAGTTTTAGCCAATATTAACCTTGATGAAAATTAATCGGCAACAACATTACACTGTTTTTGGTTTTAAGACCAATAGCTATTCCCTCGTCTGGTGCAGGCATTAATGGGTTCCCTGGTCAAGAATAAATGCCAGTAAAAGTATTTTTTTTAAATCTCGGGGAAGGCCTGGTGACTACTTTTGATCCCATTTTCTCGGGATAAAGTATTCATCGATGATGTAATCTGTGCAGACGTGTTCAGAACTGAATCTTCAATTGGTACCAACGTTCCAGTTGAAAGTGATCCAGACGTATGAGATGATGGTGGTGCGCCATGGATTCATGCTGGTGGGAGGGCCCTACGCTGGCAAGACCAGTGCTCTCAAGGTGAGTATTCTCATAGAGAAAGTGGAGTCTCACCAGTGTTTCATGTTGGTGGGAGGGCCCTACGCTGGCAAGACCAGTGCTCTTAAGGTGAGTATTCTCATAGAGACAGTGGAGTCTCACCAGTGTTTCATGTTGGTGGGAGGGCCCTACGCTGGCAAGACCAGTGCTCTTAAGGTGAATACTATCAGAGAAGTAATACCTATTGTATCCCCACGAAGTACGAAGAGAAAGTCATGAAGTGTGTGTGTGTTTAGGTCCTTGCGGGAGCTCTCACACTTCTGGAAGAACAAGGAGAGGATGAAAACAAGGTCGTGTTCCAAATCATTAACCCAAAGTCCGTGACTATGGGTCAGCTGTATGGCCAGTTTGATCCTGTTTCTTACGAGTGGACTGATGGTGTCGTGGCAACATTGTTCAGGTAGCAGTTCCAGTCGGTATGAATGTTTTGCCTGGCTGAGTAAGAGAGTCTTTGTTAGGGTAAAATTTGCTTTTATGAAATGTGTTTACTACTTTAGCCCACATTGTGTTTGAAATTAATTTATATAGCCTTCCATTTCTGATCATAAAATATGTCCTTTGTTGTAGACAAATAAGGGCACAGCTCACTTTGCTACCTAAAGCCTAATATTCTCTTATCCTTGCGTTAGAACCTTGCCATGAGCTGTGGAGACGGAACTAATATCATAATCTCTGCTTTGGAATTGAATAAATTGAGGGGAACTTACTTTTCCTTCATATACAGTTCACACTAAACTATTTGTGCTTGTAACAAAATGAGGGAATTATTTTATACACATTTAATTGATAATTAATTCTCAAATTAATCAAAGTTTTCAAAATAATAGCTTTTTATCTCTAGGCTAGTATTTTATATGTGTTAGATCTCCAGCCTCCAATAATCCACCTATAGCATCCATCTTACTTCATTGGATGCATCTCACAATTATCAATATTCATATCCCACGCATTTTACAAGGTCACCACTAATTGGGAGATCAGGGTTCAAATATCGACCAAGTGCACTTGGATTGATTTTCCACGTATGATTTACAAGTGTCTAATTATCAGTTTCTCACGTTAATAAAGACACATTCTTCAAAACCCTCTCATCTCTACTCCTTAGACTATACCATTGCTAGACTTTGCGATAGGCATTAATTACAATTACGTGCTCTTTTTATTTCACAAATTATTATTCCTTCCATAATTACCTAATATTTTGGAGATAGCGAACATAAGCATCTAGCATTATTTTTAAGAGCAGAAGCTGTCACATGAAGTGTGGCTCAAATTATGAAGCTACTGCTTTGTGACCTAACAATACTCAAAAGTTTTTTGGACTTTCAAAATAGTGTATTGAATTAACTCTTTATTTCAGGCTTGGTTTAACATTGTGTGAGTGTTTTCTAAGGTCCTATGCTCAGATGGACACCCCTGACAGGAAATGGGTGGTGTTTGATGGCCCAGTGGATGCCGTGTGGATAGAGAACATGAACACTGTTTTGGACGACAACAAGAAATTGTGTCTTACCTCGGGGGAGATAATTGCTCTTACTCCCTCCATGTCTATGATCTTCGAGGTGATGGATCTCACACAGGTAACAATTTAAAGACACTGGTTCTCTTCAGATTATATTTTGGAATCGTTGAGGGTTCTGTGCTAGATATTAAAATCAGGAATAAAGTATCTCCCTGTTATATATTAATATTGCTTACAGGCATCACCCGCGACAGTGTCACGGTGTGGGATGATATATTTCGAGCCACTGACGCTTGGCTGGAAGCCCCTGATGTTGTCTTGGCTGTCCCGTTTGGATCCTGTTTGGAGAGAAGGACATGAGCAACTTATAGAGGACATGTTTGATTGGATCATCCCCCCTTGCCTGCAGTTTGTGAGAAGGCATGGAGTCCAACTGGTCGCTGCAGGGGAAGCTAATCTCGTCAAGTAAGGATAGCTATTTCCTATGTGACGTGGTGTGAACATCGAAATCCGCTTGAACTTTCTATTCATGAGTGGGTGCCTCTTGCTCCAGGTCAACGATGCTGCTAATCCAGATGCTCATATCGGAAGCTATGAAGGAGAGTGAGGACACGAGGTACATCCGCTCGTGGCTGCAGGGGGCGTTCGTGTACAGTGGCGTGTGGGGTGTTGCAGGGATACTCGACACAGAAAGCCGAGAAGCGTTTGATGAGTTTTACAAGGACATCTGGAGGGGTATGATCGAATATAATATATTGATGCAATTAGAGGCTTCATATAGTGGAAAATATCAGAAAAATCTCATCACATGACAAGTTTGAGTGAATAAAGTAATAGTTTGCGATAGTTGAAATATTGTCAGCACTGTCCACTCTGCACATTACCAATCTTCTTGTTAGAGTCAACCATATCTAGAAAGATCCTAGTGTTTGTTTGTCACAGGTAACAACCCGGATTGTCCTGTCCCGGAAAGTCTAGAGAAGGTAGACATCTCCATCCCAGGGGAAGGATTACTACACGACTACGTGTACATCTTCAAGATGAAGGGCAACTGGAAGTACTGGCCTGAGTTGCTAAAGACCACCAAAACCAAGGAGACGATCAACATTCAGCAGACCATGATCCCCACTGTCGACACTCTCAAGTACACATTGCTATCACTACTGGCAAATAATACCTTTTCAAATTCTGCTTGGTGAAATCTTATACAAATGCAATGTTCCTAGATACCAGTACATCTTGGACCTCCACATCCGGTACGGGCACCCTATGCTGCTAGTTGGTGACACCGGGACAGGCAAGAGCTTCTATGTCCAGAACATTATGATGTCTGGGTTGTCCATGGAGGACTACGTACCTGCCTTTATTACCTTCACCGTTCAAACATCGGCCAATCAGACACAGGTATTCCATGTTCCAGGTCCTGTCTTGGCCTAGAGAACTAAGGGGGCCTGCAGATAGCATATATTGTTTACATGTGTGATGGAGTCGATATTGTCTTGTCTGTTTGAAGGATCTCGTGTTGTCCAAGCTACACAAGCGGAGAAAGGGCCAATATGGCCCCCCTCACAACAAGAAGGCTGTTATCTTTGTGGATGATCTCAACATGCCAGCCAAGGAGATATATGGAGCCCAGCCGGCTATTGAGCTACTGCGGCAATACTTTGACCACGGATACTGGTTATAATGGGGTCCACTCTTTCTATCATCCAGGAGACCTGATCCCCTCCCTTTATCGACCCAACTGCACATTTTACAAACAGAATTCAAACAAATAAATAGTAGAGTAAACAGCGTGTCATCCATCACTATTCACAAAATGGAGAGCAGAAATAGCCTTATACAAGAAGCTCGACATTTGCGAGTCAATAAATCTGTAAAGCTCAAGCTCGAGTATGTATTAGAAGTTTAGATCCTCTCATAGGTTCAATTACTCTCCGATCCTTATTTTATATCCTTTCTTCAGGCCAATGCTAAGGTTTTTAATTATAACTAATTTTCATTCTTGTAATTTTATTAGATTTTTTAATTGCTGAGAATCAGTATTTTTCAAGAGATTTCTTAATTTTAATATGTGTATTTTAGCGTATAAATTTATTTTTGGTGCTTGCACAAATCCAAGGCACCAATTTCTCAATAGGGCAAATCTACAGTGATGGGGACACTGAGGTTCAAATCTTTGCCATGTGCAGTATTGATGGTTCCCCCCTCGTGAGCTATCAGTTTAGGTTTCCCATTCCCACTCCACGCTGATGTGAGTTAACCTGCTATAATCTATCCTCCAAATTCCTACTCCCTAAAATAGTTCCCTAATAACCTTAATAACTAAACAAGAAACACATTTGATGTGTGGCATGTTTGCAGGTATGATCTGAAAGACACGTCCATGATATATCTGTTTGATATGATGCTGCTAGCCGCCATGGGTCTGCCCGGAGGCAGCAGGCAGGTGGTATACGAGAGGTTCCTCTGTCACTTCAACATCTACTCCATCAACCCCTTCACGGACGAGAGCATGAGCCGGATATTCACGAGCGTGCTTCTCATGGGACTCAAGGTGAACAATAAGGGCTTTTAATGGCAATAAAGGGGACCAACAATCGTTTCCATGGAAGATTCTGATTCTGAATTAAAATTTTAGAATGGATTATTTAAACCCTCACTGATGTATTGCTAATCACTATTACATGTCTTCCAATAAATGAGCGTACGCTGATAATCTAACAGTTGGATACTACTAATAGATTTATTTGCTAAATTATTTTATTCAAATTTTAGTTTCCAAAATAGTTTAGGCATAAAACCCTTTGTGTTCACATAAGTGTAATCTGAAAAATACAAGTTAATTCCAGGTGCTGATGACCTCAAATGTAGTACAGTAAGTGCTAGCTAAGCTATGTGTATTGTATCTGTAAAGAATTATACGTAGATGCCTGATAGGATGTTGTCTGTTGCAGAGGAACGGGTTTGCTACGGACGTGATGGTGTCCGTAATGAGCATCGTACAGGCCACCCTTGACATGTACCACTCTGCCACCAAGGACCTCCGACCAACCCCTTCCAAGAGTCATTATATCTTTAACCTGCGGGACTTCTCCAGGGTGGTCCAGGGCTGTTCTCTCGTCAAGAGAGACTCTGTTGACAACAAGAAAGTCTTTATCAAGTAAGAAGCCAATGTTCCCCACTGAAGATCTACACTGAATGGAATAGTGGAATATACCATTCTTTCTTTAATTGGTTGAAATTATCATAGTAATAATGTATTTCTCAAGGATACGTTTCAATTGTGTTAAAAAAGTATCAAAATGACTCCAGGATATGGGAATTGAACCTTAGACTGTAGGTTTAGCACGCACACCAATGATTAACCACTGAATGATCCAGGACTCATCCCATGCAAGTGACAGCATAGAAGCTGACCTCAAGCAATCAATGGCTGTGTTCCCAGTAGTTGTTAAGTAGCTAACAATCTCACACGTCCATCACAGACGCTACCTCAAACAAGGAATTATAAACAATGACGTGCTATGGAATGTTGTTGGGGTAAGTAGAGTTAGTTTAAAATGTACTTAATAAATTTTTTCATCAATCAGTAGAACACTCATTGGCCCTGTGTCAACGATAACACATTCCCCATGCGAGATTTGTACAGCCGAGTCGATATATGATTGGTTAAATGGGGACAGATTGGAGAGAACATACACAGGTACGGTTTCAATAAGCTCTGATTACCCTGACAAATCTCCACGACATGACACTGATGATGAGACCCGGATCACATGATATCTCAATGATATCTCATTGGCTCAGGTTCCTATTACTGTTTCTAGGCATACATTTTTTCTACCATATTTAATATATTAATTGTATTTCCAATCAACTTCTGATGCATTTCTTCAACACACATCTCCATTCATTAATCTATCACATCTACAGAAATATATTTTAGGCAAACATTCACTTTTGTCCCAATGGGATCTTAATGGTTGCTAATTGGGCATCGTGATATTCCCTACCTGGTATTTGTCAAATTTTCCCAGGCTGTGGGTCCACGAGGCGCTGCGAGTGTTCTATGACCGTCTGAATGATAGTTCTGACTGACAAATGTTCCCAGGCTGTGGGTACACGAGGTGCTGAGAGTGTTCTACGACCGTCTGATTGATAGTTCTGACCGCCACTGGCTGTACGAGAAGTTGCGGGTGTGTGTGCAAGACCACTTCAAGGACAACTTTGACTCTTCGCTCGACACTTTGCCCATGGAGGGTGGAAAGGTTTGACTCCTTACTTCACTTCAGTTAAATATGTCCTATAATTAGAAAATAAAATTGAAAATCTGGAATGTTCTCGAATACCCCTAATTGGTATAATAAAGTTATTCTTGCATATTCCTGATATAATTAGCATGTATGTTACAATGAATAGTGTATCTTGGGGAGGGAGGTAAGTAATGAATCTAAGTGGATGTTCCAACCATGATGTAGGTAACGGAGGAGTCGCTTCAGAGTCTTATGTTCGGGACGTATCTCGACGTTGACGCGGCGGACGATGACAAGAAGTATGAGGAGGTAATGACCATGGAGTCCTTCTATAACATAGCCACGGAGGCTTTGGCTGACTACAACGCAACCACCAAGGCCAAGATGGACATAGTTTTGTTCAGGTGTGGATCTCACTTTCACTATTGGTTGGTTCGGAATATATTACTCTTTTTTAGTAGTTTCAGACACTTGGCTCATCTAGTAGGAAAGGCCAACATCGAAAAGATAGTTGATTTTGCACTCTTGACTATGGCAGAGTATCTAGGCTGGTGGTAAAGATTGTCAGGGGGTCGTTTATCCAGGAAATGGAGGTGCATACACACAAAGTCGAATGCTGCACAGTGAATCGGAGAAGCTCCTTTATCGGAACCACGCTCCGCTATCATGTGTATGTGTGTGTTTGTTTACATTAACTTCCTGGATCAGGGGATCCCTCAATCCCGGGCCACTGAACTGTACGAAGTTCAGTGTGGTCCCCATTGGACCACGCCTATGGAAGATCATTGCTATTTCTAATGCTGTACAAATACACAACGCAGAATTTACAAAACAGTTTCCTCCATCGAATCTCGTGTAACATTTCCCATCCCTCACTATACCGACAGCTACCCACACTTCTTACCCCCAGATCAGGGTGGTCTCGCTCCACAAGACATGTTCTTCTCGGTTTGCTCTTCCCCCTAGAATGCTTGATCGTCTCCCACCTAGGCCACACTTGTGGGAGGCCAATGCATCCTGTATCTGACGTCATGTCCCCTCAACTAACTCAAGAGCCGTACTGGCACAAATATATGGTCACACTAGGAAACATATAGTATTTCACCATGTGCAGTGACAGGCAGTATACAAATGAGATCTCAGGAGCCAATGACAAATACACACGTGTGTATCTAATGGCTTTAAAATACATTTAATTACACTTTAAATATCTGAATTATTTGAACCTGTGACCACCCTATCAAAGTGAAATACAAAAATTTCTAACTAGAACAAATTTTAATTCTCAAGAAAATATTTAGATCCAAGATCTCTAAAGATCCTGATAAAAATCAACATTTAATTTTGATCAGAACAATATAGAGTGATGTGACTGGCTGCAGGTCAGGCTGATAGAAAGCTATATGGCCCACTGAATGTATATGTCGGTCAGGCTGATAGAACGTGATGTAGCTGGCTATAGATCAATGTCGAGGATGCTAATAGGAAGTGACGTAATTGTGTCTATTACCAGGTATGCCTTGGAGCATCTGTCTCGCATTTGCCGCATCCTCTCAACGCCAGGCGGGTGCGGCCTACTTGTGGGAGTAGGAGGGTCCGGTCGTCAGAGCCTCACAAGACTCGCCACCGCTATCTCGGGATATCACCTCTTCCAGCCGGAGATCACCAAGAATTACGGTCAGTGGAGCTCTAGTAATGTACTCTCTAGGAGCTATGTTTGACCCGGGACTATTACTGGCTCAAAGTTGGATACTTTCTTCATTTTTATAAATATTCCAGGACAATGTCAAACCCTGGACCATTTGGCTTAGTGCTTTACTCTTCTACGCATTGGGTTATCAAGGCAAATAAACATAACCACACGTTTTTTGACGTGCTCACTGAGTTATATATATATATATATATATATATATATATATATATATATAGAGAGAGAGAGAGAGAGAGAGAGAGAGAGAGAAGACAGAATCATTAATATATAGAATGAGCATTCCTCTTCTGAGTGTGATCAGGACTGGTTGTCTTACAGGAGAACACGAGTGGAGAGATGACCTGAAGGGAGTCCTCAAGCTCAGCGGGGGTGAGGGAAAGAACGCAACGTTCCTGCTGACAGAGACTCAGATCAAGGAAGAGGTGTTTCTTCAGGATGTGGACTCTCTGCTCAACTCAGGAGAGGTTCCCAACCTGTTCGCCATTGATGAGCAGCAGGAGATACTAGAGGTTGACCGAAATAACTAGATACTACACCTAATTTCATATCTGGGGGAACTGCAGGTCCTATGGAGAAAATATTTATCTTCGCTCTCTCTCTCTGTTAGAGGCTGCCAAACCTTCTAGCTTTCGGTTGTTGGAAAGTGAGGGGAGAGGGTTTACTTGGAAATTCCTCATTATAAACAATTTGGCATGGGGGGAGCGGAGGTTTAATTGACAGGCAAACACATTTCCTCTCGGTGTACAGCCTTTTCTAGAAACATTAACTATTTCCACAATCGTATTTTTTTTTCAAGATTGAAGTTTATTAACTTTTTCTATTTCCCACGTAATTATTCTTAAAACTATTTTATGTATAAAGCTCTTTTCTTCATAATTAATATACAATCAAAGCTTTAATTTCTTTAGGGTATGTAATTCATTGTTACGGTGAAGTGAATGCACCTTTCTGCGAATTGCTCCTTGAGTAAAAGTGTCATAGTTATTCAAACGGTTCATTTGATTGCAGTTATTTCCTTTTTTTATTGGTGTCAGTAACTTTCTCTTAGTTTTAAATTCTTGTTTAATAGAGATTACTAGCTTTTAAGACACATCTGTAGCTTCTGCAGTCTGCATTGCCGCTTGATTTACTGAACAAGTTCCGTCTTAACTAAAATAGGTGTAGACTCTTAACACCATTTCCCTTTCTTTACTACCTAATATTTTCCTCTTGGAATGTAATTGTTTGTAAGAAGCCGGAGATTCCATAATTTTTGCTATATTTTAACTGTTAACAATACACTATTATTCAAATAAAGATATTAATATGCACATAAAACTATAATTCCACAACCTTACAGCAAAAATACAAAATACACAACCAATACATACAAATACACACAAAATCTTAACGTGATAAATGACAAATATTTTTTTACGCAGAATACTAATAAAATATGAGTGTTTATTTAGTTTAATGTTTTTGAGCTAGTTATTAGAAACATGAGACTCAGTCGACTGTAACTTTACGACTGTGCTGGAGGAAAAAGTACCAATTACTGGCAACAACGACAGCTCAGCATTGCCAAGTTTGATATACATCCGAAGGAATACTGATCACGGAAAACAAAAGAATGACAACGGTATTGTTCAATAGTAAGCACGCAATTCCCTCAGCAACGAAATTAGGTTTAGAGGTTGACAGTAGCAGTAGGTAACATTACTTAAAGCTGGGGTTCACAAAGACTTTGTTTGAAAAGTTTGGGTTGCCTGCACAGGCATATATCTATAGTTTTACCTAATTATGCTTTATCCACATGTTTTTTATTTTGGAAGCTACTTTTACTCCGCCTAACATGGTTTGTATTTTTAATCCAAAATATATAAAATACTTTAGATATTTCCTTCGATCCTTTAATCATATTTTAGACAAATTCAACATTTCTATAGCTCTTATGATTTTTACTAGTGGCTTAACTCAAAATAATTGTAGAACCAAACCTAAAAGCCAATAATTTTCAAGTTAGCTAAATGTGAATTCACAAAGTAACAAAAACTATTATCATTTAGCTATAGTTAATATGTATTCATAGCAAATAGTAAATTAATACGAACAGAGTTGGAATTGAAGAGAAATATGCAACCAATAAGGGAAAGTGAATCTTATATGTGTCAAGTTGTCTGATACTCAGACTTATAGGTCTTATGAAAGTTCGTCTTTAATAAAAAAAGTGTTATTCAACCCATTTTTACAAAATACTGTCCATTGTCACACACGCGTCACCCTCTCACTATCGCTAAACAAAGACTACCTTGATTTGATAATAAATCTGGTGAGGCGGGTATGAACATGTTTTGGGTGAAACAGTAACTAATGTCCTTCATGTCCTCACTAGATAGTACGTCTGGCAGCCCAAGGAGACAACATGAACCTGGACATCACAGTAATAACTAATGCCCCTCATGTTCATCACTAGATAGTACGTCTGGCAGCCCAAGGAGGCAACAGGAACCTGGACATTACAGCACTGGAAGTGTTATCCTTCTTTGTGAGCCGCTGCAAACAAAAACTGCACATAATCCTGTGCTTCAGTCCTATAGGGGCCTCCTTCCGCAAGAGACTGAGACTCTTCCCTTCACTGGTCAACTGCTGCACCATTGACTGGTTCCAGGTGAGTTGAAACATTTACCCTCACTGGTCAACTGCTGCACCATTGACTGGTTCCAGCTGAGTTGAAACATTTACCCTCACTGGTCAACTGTTGCACCATTGACTGGTTCCAGGTGAGTAGAGACTTTTCCCCTCGCTGATCAACTGTTGCACTATTGACTGGTTCCAGGCGGAGGATTGGTTCACAAGTGTTGAGTCATAACTATCTCTGTTATGTTGATGTCACATCAGCCTGCCCAACGCACAAAACAATGGTGCGATAAAGATGGCTGACTTACTCTAGTGTAATCATTATATTTATATTTGAACAAGCCAAATGTTTATGTTTGATATTTAATTATTGGCAAATCTAGGATGTAATGTAAAGGTTGTCATCTTTATTCTCAGTAGGGCCAATATAGGGGTACACATTTTGTTTTTTACTATTGACGTATTATTATTATTATTATTATTATTATTATTATTATTATTATTATTATTAGCAGCACCATGTCTATTTACCCTGTCGGGTTATACGCACTTGCGCTAATGTGTAATGGTGGGGTGATTGTGAGATTAAATGGAGGACCTACAGTTTAACGTGGAATCCGAACCACGGTGGAGGCCTGGCATTCCCCACAATTCACAAGATGTGATTAATACACGTCTTGTCAGAGGTGAAGGAAGGGTTTGGCAATCAGATAGATCTGTGCCAGGACTGAGGATTGAGCCCCGGACCCCCAACACAGAAGTCCGACACCTTACCCCTAGACCGCCACGTCACCTATTAACTTAGCAGATCACAATCCTAGTTACCCTTCAGAAATTTGTTGATATTGTTAATGCAAGAAGTAAACATATTAATATATCTTAATTATAATATTTTTAAAAGGGAAGAATCTGAATATTTTTATATTGATTTCATTTTAAATAACAATCCGTCACTAATAAGATAACACATGAGTGTCTTCGGACAAATATGTACCTAATTTTAAGAGCTATAACTATAATTAATGTACCATAGGGTAATATGGTGTAAACGGCTGCATTCAACAGAGTGATAGTAGGATATAAGAACACTCCAGAACTAGGTAAGTCAACAGCTAATAGTTAGAATAGATCAATGAGGTTGAAGGATATGGGATGTGTTGATGTGTACCTCTGGACATACTTTTCTTGGTAAGACCTGTGTTATCTTTCTTTCAATGTCACTTGATTACATTTCCCCTGTGTTTACTAGTAATTGTATAATTATATTCTCTTTAATTCTGTTACTTGGACTCAATCCTACACCAGGATTGTAAAATCTGCGTGTCACGAGTATTTATTAAGGAGTGCTCTTGTTTCTTGTGGATTATGTGTTCCATCCCATGCTTGTATATATATATATATATATATATATATATATATATATATATTCTTTGTGTNNNTATATATATATATATATACATAGTCCTGGTGTTAATAAACATGTTGTTGTGCTCTTCAGCCCTACAAGACGATGGAGCTCAACGAGAGAGAATTTGTCCTGGAGGTGGGCTAAACGTTATACCAGCATGTAACTCGCATGACACACATGTATATACATGGCACAGGACCACAGTAACAGTCCATACGCCCCACATTTACTTATGTCATCATCAGTGCAACTTGTCATGGGACTCACTCTTCACCCCTGATCTGCATGAAAGCTATTACAATTTAAAACGTACAAGTCAAGTGTTATTAAGAGGCCGAGCGATGAAACCCACTCTAGAATGTACAGGTAGCATTGTGAGGTCTTTGTACACATGTCCTCTTCGTGTGTGTCTCTCTCGCACTGATCCAGTTGTTAACATTCTTGTCCTTCCTTCTTTCTTTTATTTGACTTTCACATAAAATGTATGAATCTATCTATGATCACCCACAGCTTGAATCCCCTGGCTGGAGGGCCCCACCCAAAACATCCTTCTCCAAAACACTGATCATACAGATAATAAAAATAGGCAATTATTATGAAAAATACTAAATTTAGTATAAGAAAAAACGTGACTAAGCTCCTGCAGATCCCTGGGATGGCGTCCCGACGCTCGAGACTAAGTAACAACAACTGCTTCTAAGCCCTGGGCTCGAACCCAGTGCTCTAATCTCAAGAGTTAGGATTCCCAAATAAAAACAACAAACCCCGATTATTATGAATTTAATTGTTTTAGGTTGGACAATGGTTTTAAATGAAATCAAGGTCAAAGTGGACCGATGGAGTCTTCCATCTACCGTGTACCTTCCTACATATGTAACAAAGATAATTGAACATTTATTGTTATAAGCTTTCAAGTATGTTACATTAAAACTAGAGGTTTGTTTTTTTAACTCTTCAAAAGTCTTCAAAATTATTTCGTTTATTATTTATATCTTATCAACTAGTATTTAATTTTAAATTCTCAAGTGTATTAATTAAATACAAAAAATATTAAATGTCCAATAGAAATTCATCCGACGAGTGTAGTATTTGTTGATGTTTTGTCTCGATTGTTGATCATTGTTCTTGGACATACATTGTCCACTACCTGTTCTTTTATTGGACTTTTGAAATATTATATAAACCTCTCTAACAACATTAGGATATTCATGTATTACACACAGACAACGTGAGTCAAGAGGGGCTGTCATAGTTCGCAACATTTCATTTTATTAGATTGTGATGATGATCATGATCGTTAAAATATGCTCACAGCCATGGGTGGAGACTACTAGTATTCTGAGCTCCCGCAGTTGATGACGTATCTGAAACGTGACACAGTAGCTAATATCACGTCTTGATAAGACCTTCTCTCTCTTGTTTTTCAGGATAATATTGTTTGATTCGTAAAAGAGACAGCCTTATCCTGAATGTTAGTCCTAGTCCATGCCTTGGAATGTGTCTGATGTCCACCACTGTTAATGGTTGTTCCTTTCATTCCTAAGGATGGAGGCACTTTTTGAGTCTTCCTTGTATTTATAACACTCTCCAGGACCACCCAAATCACACCTAATGGGCAGTTTTGTAGTGTAATAATGTTCACTAGTATACTCAAACTTACGGGCACAGTATTTGTACAGATAGAAGTTATAGTAATACGTAGATTTGTCAGGTTTTCATGAACAACTTGTGAGTTTGTCGGACTTGCCACAATAATACACCCTAGACAAGGTGCAGCAATGCATTCCAGATTGTTCCAGAACATATCATAGCCGTAGTAATAGTTCTAATCTTGTATACAAGAGTGCACTGACTGCAATGTTTACCTAACTAGTTTAACAAACTTTTAATACTGAATATCAAGTTCAATAACAATTCAAAAACTATATTAGTAGTTTGAGAGTGTTATTCACTGTAATAATAGCTTCAAATAAATTATATACTTCAGAGCTTAAAATTCTTAACAAGTTTTATTTTCTGTAGTTCCTAAAGTGTCCACGAGTTAGTTCACACTGACACGCACAACTAGTTCTCAGATTTTATTCTAGTTCTTACTCTCGTCGCACTTAATCCATAATTGGTTTGACTTGTAGAAATTAACAGTATATCGACATATGCTCAAAAATATGTGTATACACATGTAGTGAACACTACACATCTATAGAAACCACATTGTTACGTGTAGCCACACTAGTCTGTAGAACATACTACATTGCACAATCTTATCTTCTCACATACCTTAATTTATGAAACACAAATATCAATTAGCTATAAATCTAGTAGCAACCAAATTATATTATCAAACTTGTCCTGAAGTGACCAAGTAAATTAAATTTTTAACATTTAAATTAAAGAAAAACTATTTTCATAGAATGTTTAATAACATTATTGTGTGTATAAATAATTATACAACTGTTATGTAGCTATAAAGTATAATGCGTTAAACATGATCAAAGTAAATCTTGACCATCTCTTGCTTAAGTAGCGGTCTCCTGACGAACTTGAAGTGCTAAGAAGTGGAATGATTCCAGTAGAGCTCTGGTCAGGTCGGGTCAATACTGGTCTCACTGTGTGGGTGTTCCAGTAGAGTTCTGGTCAGGTCGGGTCAATACTGGTCTCGCTGTGTGGGTGTTCCAGTAGAGTTCTGGTCAGGTCGGGTCAATACTGGTCTCGCTGTGTGGGTGTTCCAGTAGAGTTCTGGTCAGGTCGGGTCAATACTGGTCTCGCTGTGTGGGTGTTCCAGTAGAGTTCTGGTCAGGTCGGGTCAATACTGGTCTCGCTGTGTGGGTGTTCCAGTAGAGTTCTGGTCAGGTCGGGTCAATACTGGTCTCGCTGTGTGGGTGTTCCAGTAGAGTTCTGGTCAGGTCGGGTCAATACTGGTCTCGCTGTGTGGGTGTTCCAGTAGAGTTCTGGTCAGGTCGGGTCAATACTGGTCTCGCTGTGTGGGTGTTCCAGTAGAGTTCTGGTCAGGTCGGGTCAATACTGGTCTCGCTGTGTGGGTGTTCCAGTAGAGTTCTGGTCAGGTCGGGTCAATACTGGTCTCGCTGTGTGGGTGTTCCAGTAGAGTTCTGGTCAGGTCGGGTCAATACTGGTCTCGCTGTGTGGGTGTTCCAGTAGAGTTCTGGTCAGGTCGGGTCAATACTGGTCTCGCTGTGTGGGTGTTCCAGTAGAGTTCTGGTCAGGTCAGGTCAACACTGGTCTCTCTGTGTGGGTGTTCCAGTAGAGTTCTGGTCAGGTCGGGTCAATACTGGTCTCACTGTGTGGGTGTTCCAGTAGAGCTCTGGTCAGGTCGGGTCAATACTGGTCTCGCTGTGTGGGTGTTCCAGGTATGGCCTGAGGACGCTCTGGAAAAGGTCGCCCAAAAGTACATGAAGGACATCAATGTCCCTGAGGAGGTCAAGTCCGCAGCCGTCGTGGCCTGCAAGTACTTTCACGTTACGTCCAGGTCAGAGGTCAGGTCATCTCCTCATCTTGCAGGGACCTTGGGATTGCCCAGTTATATCTTCAGGTTGTTTTATGGTGGTTATGCCTCTTTCCGGCAGACGGCAGACAAGTGTTGATTTAGTCTTTGTCAACATATTGTGTTAAATATGATAATAAACAATTATATATAATGTTTAGGGTAGCTAACATATGCTCCATCCTGCTGATTTAACAAATACCACATTTGCTATTGCTAAAGGCTTAAAACAATAATGTCGAAGCTAGAATTGAGAAAGTTTCGTGAAGAATATACTATTTCCTTATTGGTGTTATTAACCACACAGTGTAACAACAAGATAAGTCATATTCGACACTGAATAGCCCAATAAACAGTTCGGCCGAAGCTGGAGCTAGCGCTATTTACTCCTGACAGTAAACAAATGAGGGTGGTGCTCTAGAAACATTCCAATATCCTGACCGTCATGTTTCCAGGGACGTGTCTGACAAGTTTACTGCCGCGACCGGCCGGAAGACGTACATCACCTCTGCGGCGTACTTGGGTCTGATACGTTCCTTCACAGAACTCACCAACCTGAAGCAAGAGGAACTGATGCTGGCCAAACAGAGATACGTGGGGGGACTGGACCGTCTGCTGTCGGCCTCAGAGGATGTGGGTCATACCTCCCTCATACTACGAACACTCTATAACATGTATTATTGGGGACATGATGACGGCATCCCATGTCCCGCAGGTGATGAAGCTACAGAAGGACCTCTCGGACCTGAAGCCAGAGCTGGAGAAGGCGGCAGGGGAGACTCTCAAGATGATGACGCGCATTGAGCGTGAGACGGTGGAGGTGGAGCGGGCGAGTGGGCTGGTGCGAGAGGACGAGAAGGTGGCTAACGTCCAAGCTGCGGCTGCTCAGGCACTCAAAAAGGAGTGCGAGGCTGATCTTGCGCAGGCTATACCCATCCTAGAAGGTCCTGTCTGAATAGTACTATTCCTCTTGTTCCAGTTGCCACCCATGGCAGCATCTTGAGTCTGCACCTATGTATACATCTGACAAAAAAATACAAATAACATAATAAAATATCCCTACACCCAGATATTAATTCAGGCCATTGTTGCATTCTTGAAAATGGCTAGAAAGAAGCAGAAGGAATGCCAAGAAACTAATTAGTTTATATCTCCCTTTTTCTGTGTTTTAACTTTACTTTTTTTACTGACTATAACAATAAAATTATCACAAGCTACGACAGCTATTGGTCAAAACTAATAACGATTGATACTTTCCTAGTAGCCTAAAATACAGCCCACACAAATTCTTGACACGTGATTCCAAACAAATTATGGCTTTAATTTGAAATTTGTATTATTACTACGCCCATGTAATTAGACATAAGTCCATAGTTTGGTATAATCTTTACTTGATTTCTTAGGATCTGGGTTTTATATTGGTGCCATTCGTTGGCTTGAAGAATGGGATAAATGCTACGTTTAGGCACCCGTGTATCGGTGAAAAAATGTATAAGAGACTTTTGGGGACTTCTTTTAAAATGAGTAATGATGGCAGTCGCTGTACCATTGTCAGTGGACCTCCTCAAGGTTCCACCACCTGGTTTATCTTGTTTCCTTAAACTTTGCAACACGTTTGATGCCAGACTAACAAGACAGCCTGAATAAACCATTCTATAACTAGAAAGCCTGTAAAAATGTTATAAGCTGATCAAAGACCGGTTAGCTTAAAACACGTTGTTTTATTGTCTCTATCCAGACGCGATCGCGGCCTTGAACACGCTGAAGCCGACAGATATCACCCTTGTCAAGTCGATGAAGAATCCGCCAGACGCCATCAAGCTGGTAATGGCCGCAGTGTGTGTGATGAAGGACGTGAAACCGGACAGGATCCTTGATGCAGCCTCTGGACGGAGGGTGCGCTTATTCAACAACTAGCGGTCTCTTTTACTTCTTGGAGAATACACTTTTAGTCTAGTTTAATGCAATGGAAATAAACAGTTTTAAATCCCTAAATTCCCCATTTTCCCAAAGTTCTGTGGAGAAATCACTTTCTGAATTGGTTTTGTTATAAGATTTTTGAGAGTATCTTAATAATCGAACTAGCTTATCCTTCAAACACAAGCACTTTATATTACCTATTATATGTGTTCATCTCTTTCTTCCACCAGGACCTATCACAAGCTACACAGTAGTTTGTGAGTGAATTGGTTTCCGAAGAGAATTCAGGATATAGACAAATAGGAAAACTTATTCTAACAATATTCACAAGACGAAACAAATTTGCTATCAATTTTAATTAACTTGACCGAGAAGTAACAAAACAAATGAATTTACCCAATTTTTAATGACGGGGAGTAAGATTTCTTATCTTCTGATCTCCTTAACGCTTTTTAACAAATGTAATTGCCAGGATATAATTCTTAGCTGAAAGTTTGCATTTGTTTATCCTGTTTTCAACATTCCAAGGAATTAATAATTGGTTATTCAAATTTATTGTTTTCGTTCCTTTTATTTGTTCCTATTCCTCTTTCCTGTACCATCCTACATACATTCAAATATAAGCCTTATTGCAGACTTATTTGGGTGCATGGACTCATATCCGGGGTTCGAGCCTTGACAATGTGCACTGAGACTAGTTTGTAAACATCAAAACCTACTTGGCGAGGGGTGTGTTCAGGTGATGGACTATTGGGGTCCCAGCAAGAGGATCTTGGGAGATATGTACTTCCTGCAGTCTCTCAAGGACTTTGACAAGGACAACATCGCCCCAGCCATCATGAAGAAGATCCGCTCCGAGTTCCTCCCTAACAAGGACTTCAAGCCCCATGTGGTGGCCAAGGCCTCCAGTGCAGCCGAGGGGCTCTGCAAGTGGGTCATAGCTATGGACATGTACGACGCCGTCGCTAAGGTACATTTACTATCTGGGTTGTATTTGGAACCCCAAGCCATAGTCATGGCAGCTCAAGGTCAGTTCCCTCGGTTGACGAGAGAATGAACCTCACACAGTGGTCACGGCAGCTCAAGGTCAGTTCCCTCGCTGGACGAGAGAATGAACCTCGGACAGTGGTCATGGCAGCTCAAGAAATGTTTGTGATGTGTCCAGGAAGTGGCTCCCAAGAAAGCCAAGCTGGAGTTGGCGGAGCAAGAGTACAACGCGACGATGGCTCTTCTCAACGAAAAGAGAGCCCAGGTGGCTCACCTTGAGGCTCAGCTGACGGAGCTGAAGAACCAGCTGGCCGAGGCCAACAAGCGTAAGAAAGATCTGGAGGAAGAAGTGGATCTTATTGCTAACAAGCTCACAAGGGCTGAGAAGCTGATAGGTGAGAGCTTTTGTATTTATATTGATCTGTGACAAAGAGAATACCTTGCTAGGTCAGTCTGTCCAACTCTTATATGAGAGTTTCTTGAGTGACATAGAGAACACCTTGCTAGGTCAGTCTGTCCAACTCTTATATGAGAGTCTAGAGCTTGGTATGTGACATAGAGAACACCTTGCTAGGTCAGTCTGTCCAACTCTTATATGAGAGTCTAGAGCTTGGTATGTGACATAATGTGACTTTAATATCTCAAGATCCCTTAGTCATGTTCTTATAAGTCTGATAATGACTATTCCGCTCCTGTTGAATGGTTACTCATTGTAAGCTAGCAAGTAACCAGCAACCAATCAAGCTCTTCTGGTTATGGAGTCTTGAAGGATAATTGGAATGTGCTGCAGGTGGTCTAGGCGGGGAGAAAACCAGATGGTCCGACGCTGCGGAAGTGTTACAACGTAACTATAATTCTCTAGCAGGAGATATCCTCATCTCCTGTGGCATCATCTCCTACCTGGCGCCTTTCACTGCGGCTTTCAGGTAGACTACTTCTGCTTGAGCTCCCGTCATACCACTAACAATCAGGTTTTAGGAATATGGAGGGAAGGCTCGTATTGCCTGTTTCAAGTTTGGCTTCAATTTATTACCTGAAATTACAAGAGGACACGTTGAGAAAACAACTATTCATTTCCCAGCAAGTGTGCTAAACTAGTTTTTAGTGGTTGTATATAAATTCACCGAAGATTAACTATTTTTGTCACTGAATAATATTTATTCTCAAAGAAATGGTTAAACACTTAATACTGACATACAGTTTTTTCCCTGAACAAGAAGACTCTCTTCAAAGGGAATATACAATTAGATGGATGCCTTAGCATCAACTCAATTTTATATTTTTTTAACAATACATTTGGAGCAAGGAATAATATTTCAGTTTAAGGGAAAATTGATCAGTATAATTAAGGATATATTTGGCAGAATGAACCTCGATAAAAGATGGAGAACTACCCCACGCTCCCCCGTCTACAAACCATTGTAACCATTCTAACCATTCTAACCTGATGATCATTGTTTGTAAATGTATTGTGTCCCTCTAGGAATGACTGTATTGAGGACTGGAGAGACTATGTGGTTAGACTGACTATACCTTGCTCCAACGTGTACAACTTCAGCAAGGTCCTTGGTTCAGAGATTAAGATCCAGAGCTGGAATATCACTGGACTGCCGAGGGACCAGTTTTCCACGGACAATGCCATCATCATCGACATGTCCAAGAGGTGAATAACTTACATTTGGGAACCTTTTGACACCAGCATTCAGTCTAATGTGGTTCCAGGTCTCAACAACACCATCCACGAGCCTCCTGTATCACCAACACAAACTTGTGATGTAGTTTACAATCTTCTTTTTGTTGGTCTTCGTGTTAGTTATGTGACTTGCATCTTTCAAGAATTAATAAGTAGCTTTCAAAAAATAAATGGCTATACATTATCAGTAAGTAAGATGGATGTATCTTGGAGATGGGCCAACATTCTGATACTGATCCAACTCAAATGTGAATGTGTCTCAATCTGGAAATTACCCAGGACTCTTAGCTGAGATACACTCCGTTTACCTTGAAAAGTTTTATCTTGGGATGGGGTCATACTGTAGCCAGTTGAGGTAAGACTACCAGCTTTGAGGGTAAACGGATCGGTATCACTCCATAGCAGAACAGACACTTAAATTCAAATTTATTTTAATTTTAATCACTGCCAATGATGGTTTGATATTCCCTTGAGTCAAGAATTTGTTTTCGTTATTAATAGGCAGAAATATACTCTATGTAGATTAGCTATTGTCTACTATAGGCTTGTGTTAAACCGATAAGGTGATGGAATTGAGAGAAAGCCCTATAAATATGAAAGCTATAGGGGGGAAAGTTGGAGAGTCCAATTTTAACTCAAATTGAGTTAGTGCTTCCATCTGTTAGACAATCATGTGACCTTTCTAATACACTTTAAATTATGGTTAAATGAGGTCTGTGTTATTTTAACAATTATTTTAATAAAAGGTGGTTGCTGGGGTCCTCGTGGGCTTTGAGATATAAAAGTTGCTGTCGTGGACAGTGTGTAGTGGTCTCCCCCAGTACAATGTTCCAGGTGGTCACTATTGGTCGACCCGCAAGGTCAGGCCAACAAGTGGATCAAGAGTATGGAGAAGCTTCGAGATCTCAAGGTCATCAAATTCTCCGATTCTGACTACATGAAGGTGATAGAGCAGTCTGTGGAGGCCGGTACACCCGTACTACTGGAGAATGTTGGGGAGGAACTGGAGCCTCCACTGGAGCCCCTGCTGGCCAGACAGATCTACAAACAGGGTCAGTATATTAAGCTTTTAAAATGTTTTGAAGGTGTTATTTGTTCGGGGTAGTAATCTAGTCATTCCTCTGTCCATTGATGATTCTTAAGAATAATGATGATTGTTGTGGACAGGTAACTCGTTCTACATCAACCTGGGGGATAATACGGTGGAATACAAGCCAGAGTTTAGGTTCTACATGACCTCCAAGCTGCGTAACCCTCATTTCTTGCCAGAAGTGTTCAACAGTGTCACCATTGTCAACTTCGCCCTCACCATAGAAGGACTGGAGGACCAGCTCCTTGGTATCGTGGTGGCCAAGGAGAGGTGAGTTCCTCCTGGGCCAGATACTACGTTCCTCTTGTATTGGAGAACATTTGAGTGCTGGGAACCTTATTCTCTTTGTACAAACAGACAAACTAATCATCATCTTATCGCACTCACACCTCTACTTTTATGCTATTGAAACGTGACATTTGTATTTAGAGATATCTCAAGTTTATAGAATTTACATTTTCATATAGAATATGTTGAACTAATAATCAATATAAAACGGGACTTTTGTTGTTTTATGGTGCTGGTAAAACCAGCTAGCATCTGTCCCGAATTGTTTTGTGCAGGCCTGACCTGGAGGACAAACGTCAGGAACTGATAGTGCAGAGCGCAGCCAATGAGAAGCTGTTGAAACAGGTCGAGGACAACATCCTCATAACTCTGTCAGGGACTGAGGGAAACATTCTGGAGAACGAGTCAGCCATCGAGGTGCTGGACTCCTCCAAGGTACGTATGAAGGTGCTGGACTCTTCCAAGATACGTATGAAGGTGCTGGACTCCTCCAAGGTACGTATGAAGGTGCTGGAATCCTCCTAGGTACGTATGAAGGTGTTGGAATCCTCCATGGTATCTAAGTAGTATAGTTGAGGAAGGTAATTTTAAAAGGCTACCTCTTTTATCAGATTCAAAATTTGGAATATTTCAGTGTGTAATATAAATTTAATTTAAAATATGAAGTTTAATTATTTTCATATCCATAAATTTTGAAATATTCTTCAGGATTTAAGGATTCCAGAGTTATAAGGATTGATTCCTCACCGGTAAAATGGTGTATCCTGCTTTTCTTCAGATCCTGTCCCTGGGAATAGTCCAGCGTCAGGAGGCGGCAAAGGACACCAAGTTGAAGATCGAGAGTTTCCGACTGAGCTATCGTCCAATAGCGCGACACTCCGCCGTGCTGTACTATTGCATCACAGACCTGCCCAACGTGGACCCCATGTACCAGTACTCGCTGGTGTGGTTCATCAACCTGTACACCATGTCCATCGAGTCTAGGTACTCCACCGGGACTTGAACCCATGTATCAGCAATCTCCTGGGATGTAAACCCAGATATGAATGACATTACTGACTTCTCTCATGGCCAGAACATAGTTGGTCTCCCTGGGTAGTTTGGTAACAACAGGGAGACCAGCAGCGTGTCTGACTCTGGCCTGGAAGGTTACAGTACGATCATGACCGACTGTAGTACAAAATATGGCTCGGAGCCCATGACTTCTGGTTCCTAGTCAGACGTGCTGACAGCAGCTCTCAAGTGGAATACAATTGTTTGACTCGGTCTGAATGTGTTGGCAGCAAGAAGAGCAAGTTCTTGGAGAAACGCCTTCAGTATCTTCACGAGACGTTCACGTACAACCTGTACAGCAACGTGTGTCGCTCCTTGTTCGAGAAGGACAAACTACTCTTCTCCTTCATCCTGTGTACCAACATCATGCTGTGAGTCTGTACAGCTGTTCTAATAACTACACTTGTTCATTTCTTGATCAGGGTATTAAGTGTTCAGCACTACACTTACAGTGATCACACGCCAGCTATTTCACACCTTCAATAATACATATATGAGTCGCCTGAGTCCTGAAATTTGAGGTTAAGTGTCTTGAGGTTCCTACTGATGACTTGAAATGAAACGTCCAACATTAACACCAATGGCTGAAGATTTATAAAAGGGTGTTTATGTATATATATTTGTCCTGAGGTCAAGTTGACTCTTAGAGGGTGGTCCACCTTCAGTCCCAAGACCTTAGTCCTAGTCAAGAACACTTGGACGCCGAGTCAACCAGCAGTACCGACCAGCTCTCAGATACTACCATCGTCTGGAGTGCAGTGTTGTTGACAGTTTGTAATGCTCGCTGTAGGGCCACGAACGTGCTCACCAAGGAGGAGTTCCACTTCTTTTTGACCGGCGGAGTATCCCTGGAGAACCCTCTTAAGAACCGCGCCTCTTCCTGGCTCGGTGACAAGTCTTGGGACGAGTTGTGTCGTGTCATCCACCTGCCTGCTTTCTACGGTACTCAGCAGCAAATATTGATACAACAATTACAATGCACAGAAACATATTAATAGCAACTTGAGAGATAGGAGCCACATACAAAACTGTAATTATTAAAATTATCGTGGGGCAAGTTCACTGAATGAAGTGGGAGATCAGTTTCTAGAATGAAGCACATACTGCTTACATGCTCTTGTTCCTTAGTATGTGTTCGTACATGTTTACAAGGGTTACAAGTGTGATGTTGTGGTTTACGTTGTCAGGGTTCCTCGAGAGCTTCACGTCATCCCTGTCGGAGTGGAAGGAGTTCTACGACTTGGCTGACCCTCACTTGGGCAAACTGCCAGAGCCCTGGGAGCAGTCACTCACCCCCTTTCAGCACCTGATCATCATCAGAATCTTCCGGCCGGACAAGGTAAGGTCGCTTTGTTGTTCCACGTTACAGTCCCGGATATATTTTATATAACCACATTTATTTTTCTTGCCACCACATCTAATTAAGCATTTGCTAGGGATGAGGAAGGTTGAATTAAGAGGAGATGTGCCCACATTTTCATGGATGGATAGTATAAAACTACTGAGGAAAAACTCCCCTCAGTACACCAAATCGGAATCAAACCACGATCTTCATCATTGGCAGTCTAGTCTATTGCAACAGTAGCTCCTTAGAGCCTGCGGTTACCGAATCGGTTCACTCTACCAATGTTATAAACCGTTTGTTCAGCGTCACCGGTATCCTCTTCTAGTCCCATTAGTTGGATGTCAGCCATCCTTGCAATGTTTGGTTTCTACCGTTATCTATCTAACTGTCCAACTCTCTCAATAGTTACTAATTATCTCTCTTTAGTGTCTAACTATCTACTAAGAGTGGATACTGCTTCTCTTTGTTTAAATTTGCAACCATATTTTATAAACTTACGTTATATTTAAGCTTAATATCTATTTAGATCCATATTGATACCTTTAATAAATAAACCGTTAACAAATTATTTTCATTAAGTTCTAATCTTTAATTCTTTTGATTGTTAATCTAAATAGCAGCTCCTTCCTCCTGTGGGGTTAGGACCCTGGGCACAGTTATTGAGAAATATTGGCAACAGATCTAGAGGACTTGAGACATGAATACTAGCAAGACCCTGTGTTGTCACTGATAGTCTCCTCTTCAGATATAGAGGACTTGAGACATGAATA
>CABFVZ010003627.1:0-13760 GCA_902151445.1 Timema monikensis
CCCCTCTTTTCACCCATGTAATACCAAGTAGACATTTAGCCTGACCCCTATCCCCGCTCCCCCTTTTCCAACATGTATTGGTGTTAAATAACTTTTTTCATCAATAGTGAATGTCATTATTCCGTTAGATAGATTTTATGGCAATAAAAGAGGAACTCGGATGTAATACTACTCAGAATACATTTTAAATTCTGAATATAATTAATTTCTTACTGTTACATAACACTGTGATATTGTACCCAATCTCCCCCCCAGGTAACACCATGTAGACATTAGAACTCCTCCCCTCTTACACCCCAACAACAGCTATACGTTGTTTATGTATGACCCTTTACTGCACCTGGGTACTCACAGCTCAATGCAGCGTCTGTTCTGTTTTTGTGTGCAAAACTGTAATCTAAACTATTTAAAATTGATTTTTCAATGCTAGTGCAGGTATGGAGGGGAAAGGGGGAAGTTTAAAATGGGTGAAAGTTTCGGAAAACTTTGTAGAATTGATCTTTTCTGGTCAGGATCACCTGTAAAAGTCGGTACAGATCAATTTTTCTTTAAGGTTTATCAGTAAATATCCAAGCTACTGCGGACAAACTACAACCGTATTGTATACTATTAAATAAATGGGAGGGAACACCTAAATCTGATATTAAGAAAACCAACAAAAGAATGTGCAAGTATTGTACAATCTGAGAGTCAAATATAGATGTGCGGCAGTGGCCACTTCCGGTCACGGCTTGCAGACCTCAAGGTCAAGGAAGTGGCGGTGACAACAGAGACGCCATTAGCATATCCAGCATCTTCAGGAAATGAGAGATTCGCTACACGTTTCCGGTCCTGACTCGCGTGTTTTATCTTGATATTGAAACAGAGCAGTGGATGATACTGTAGTCCTACGTCAGGAACAGTACAAATGACGTCTTGGATACTCAACTATGCCGGATAAGTTGGGGCTCTGATCCCTGCCAAATGTACTTAATTTTATATTTCAAAATGGGCTATCTCTCTTCCTCTACGCAAACTCGGATACACTTCCTCTAATATTATACCTTTCTTTTCTCTGCCGTATTAAAGTAAACGTGCGGATGGCCTGGATGTAAGTAATAGCTTCTAGACGTTGATAAGCAAAGTTATTTTAGTGACTGAAAGCATGGAGCCTTGGGTAAGATGCTCCGGAGGAAACGATCAAACCACGAACTTCCCGGAAGATGTTGTCTGGTCCGGCCGTGGGATTATTCCGACCGTCCGGAATAGAGCAGAACACTTGGGGAACGTATTTGATTTTCATCTTTACGTCTTGCGCTCAGCGATAATTATTACTAAAGCTTGATACATACGAGTAGATATACAAATTACAATAATTTTGTATTTGTAAAATTCTCTAGTATAGTTTTCAGATCATTGAATTTAAGTGTAAGAGCCAGGATTCGTGAAGCCTCTGATTATATTATTAAAGTATTAAGGTGGCAATGTAGGGTACGCGAAAAAGGTCATATTTTTGCATATGTTTTAGCAAAGCTTTTTTTTTGTCGAAAATAAAAGCAAATATTGTTTCTATACAAACGTAGAGCTTAATTTTCTTCCCATGATGACCTCAACAGTTGTTGAATATCTGTGAGAAGCATAGCGGCATTAGGTGATAAAACTTTTTAAAGGAAGAGAAAAAGCTGTCACTAAATTCCAAGACGCCCTTGACAAATATTCAACAACTTTTGAGGTCATCATGTGAAGAAAATTAAACTCTACGTTTGTATAGAAGCTATATTTAATTTATTTTGATCAAAATCTCGCGTTCCCTTCATCACCACCTTAACTTCCTTTTAGGGAAATAAAACTAAGTTGGAAACTATAAAACTTGGGGTATCTTTGAGTGTATTTGTTCCATCTCACATATTTTTATAGTAGACTTATTGTTTTCGTATTTAATCAATGCGTAGTTTTAAAAGTAGCGTGTAAACACCCGACCGTGCACCGCGTCTTAAACCCCCCACCCCGGGATATTTGCATATTCACACCAACGGGGTAGGGATCGGGAAGGTCGATTTAGGGTTAACGGCACCCGGGTCATTGCGAAACCAGTTAGGAAAAACACCTCTTTACACTATCCGTGCAAATGAGTGTACAATTCCTCGTAAACTTTGACTTCCCTCACCCGCATCAGGTGGGCACGTGCTTAAATGGCCAGTCTAGTCTACCTTTATTTTAGTTATTTCATACAAGAATCCTTTTGAATAGTAAATTCGGTAGAATCAAAGGCCTGGCAGAACGGTAATAGGAATTCAGTTCTGGATAGTCTTTTATCCTACCTGGGATACCTGGCGGTCTAGGGGTAAGGTGTCGAACTTCTGTGCTGGAATCCGGGGTTCGATCCTCGGTCCCGGCACAGATTTATCTGATTTCCAAACCCTTCCTACACCTCTGACAAGACATCTTGTGAATGTGGGGAATGCCAGGCCTCCACCGTGGTTTGGATTCCACGTTAAACTGCAGGTCCTTCATTTCATCTCACAATCACCCTACCATTACACATTAGCGTAAGTGCGTATAACCCGAACGGGTAGTAAGACGCGGTGATGATAATAATAATAATAATAATAATTTTATCCTACCAAAGTCATGGTATATATGGTCCACCGGTTTCGAAGAGGTTTAAATTAGAATTTTGGCTGGGCTTACAGTTGAGTATTTCAAAAAAAGTTATATTCACGCAAATGTGGATGCATTTCCTCTTAAAGCTTACTTTCTTTCCCATCCCTATCTTATTGTAAATATGTTGTTGGCCTGACGGGTAGTTAGATAAGATTGTGGGGGCTGAAGGGGATTCAGACTTGATAGCACATCGTATTTACTTCCGTCTTTAACAAACACATCATCAAAAGGGTTGTTGTTTTCTAATTCTGTAAATTACTATCAAATCGCGTTTTTTATTTCTTAATTTTAACTTGAATGTTTGTTTTGTTAATTTTCTTTCTTCTTTCTACCCTCTCCACCCGGTGGTTCTATTCACTAGTGTTTCTAACCTATTTCCTGTTCAATTATCTGTTATGTACGACCGATCTGTTCCAAGTGGACCGGATGGCTCGAGGCATATTCTACACAGAGAGAGAGAGAGAGAGACAGAAAATATTCGCGTAGTTCGGTGCAACAAGGAGACACCTTCCTGGGAGAGGTCGGCGTTCTAATTTGTCTTGGTGCCGCATGAGAGGCACACTTTTCTTTAGGGGTGTTTTTTTTTTATTGTGATATTTAGTCCACTTTCTAGTCAAAGATTATATATAAATAATGTACATCTAACTCATCGATTATTAAAGGTCCTATCGAAGGGATAAGGGAATCCCTAGAGAAAATGGCAGGATAGGAAAATCATTGGGAGGAAATAACCCTATTTCATCTGTTTGGGATTCGAATTCACAATATTCTCGTCAACGGTGACCAAATGCAATGTGAATCGAATGCCTTAGACTGCTCACTTTAATTATATTACAGTTCAACATAGTAACTCATTTTGTAGTGCGTGTTGCTAGTGCCTATTTAGGATCGGGATCGATTCTCCGCAATGTATTATTTGTGAACAATTATTGACAGTTGGGGGATGGGTAGCTAGTTTTAGCTGGTCTGGATTTGAATACGTTTGTAAGTCGTGTGTTGATTTAAGGCTTATATTTAAAAAGTGAATGTTGAATACTTCAACCAAACAATAGCTTATAGGCATGGCCTTGGGTTGAACAAACGGACGTTTCATGGACCTCTAGTTGGCATCCCTAACCACTTGGTCATGGAGACGATGCTTTGTACCGCTCTTGCCCCCAGACGGGGTTGAATGGTGCGTCGTTGTCCGCAGTCTGCACAGGCCTCTGCTCTGTTCTCCTCTATCAGCGACACAAATGGGCATCATTTCCGGTCGCTGCGTCGATCATCTCTGTAAACTTAAAACTCTTCCTTTTTATCAACAGCCTTGCGAGCGAATGCCGAATTTTTCGCGCACAGTATTTCTTAAAAAAAAAAAACACCGACCCTGTCCCGTTTGTTCTCTTTTGGTTTTGTTGGTCGCTGCTGTATCAGAACTTTTGAGTTGGGCTGCTCTGTTGACCATGTTTCTGGAAAGGGCCGAGGTTGACTAGAGCTTTAGAGGATCCGAGTTCTTCCCAAGTAAATTTACCACGAACATGTAAAACCAGTAAAACAGAAGGAGTTTTTGGTGTTTGGAAAAAAAACAGGAGTATTTAAAAATAAACTTAGAAATTACACGTATATTTGTGAATTGAGGACATTTATGTGCAAGATTTAAATTATGAGTCTTTACATATAAAAAATAAGTAGTATGACACACTCGTACATATCTTTTCATATAGTATATTTAAATTTGTGACGAATTGTTCAAAAATCAGTTCACTAACCTCGTATTAATTTTCTAAAAAAACAAACGAACATAGTACATTCTTCATTATCATGTCAAACTCTCTCCATATCCCCATTTTGAACCAAGAATTAGGTAGTCCTACAATTTTCTAACTATCTCACATTTTCAAAAAATAGTTATCACTAAAATACCCTTAATTTAAAGATGACTTTTAAAATAAAAATAAAAACTTGAGGCATGGTCATATTTTATTTAAAAATCATGTTTATGCAAAATCTATCAAATCGTCTTAGTTCTATACAAGTGGAATTCAACACTGTGAATATATGATAAATTAAAACCGAACTGAACCCGTGTCTAATTCCCTCCCCCAGTTTCTCTCTTAAAAATTAGATGGCGTAACAACTGTATACATCTTTAAATCAAAGTAAAATCATCCTGTTCTTTAATACCAATGCTATAACCTTATACTAACCAATTTTATGAACAATTGAATAATATTCCTCTGTTCTTATCTCACTGTAAAATGGAGGATTTTGTAGTAAGAAAATAATGCCAATCCTATCAGGTATTGGTCACGGGTGTACCCAAAAATGTATTTTGGTGTGTTTTCTACTTGCACTAGAGTTTTTATGTCAGGAGATGACAAGGATTTTATTTTAATAATTAAATTGAAACAATTTAAAACGTTCTGAAGATAATTGAGGGTCGGATTTATAAACATGGATGCTCCAAGGTTGCTGTTAAAATGGAAAGCCCCGCCGACATCAAACATATAAACTTTTTTTTTTTACAAAATTAACTGTTTAAAGGTAATTGTTTAACATACTATTCAAATAAGGAGATATTGTTATCACAATAAATTAGATGTATAGTTGCATATGTAGCCACTAGATTCGCTGCGATCTAGGTGTGGTGTTTATAGTTTGAAATACTAGTTTGCCGTACGTGCCATTAGTAAGTAAATAATATTTTTGTCAGATTTAAATAGAAATTGATATAGAATGCTAAAAAAATGTTTTAAATATTTTATTATGACTACACTCCATGGAGCCAATAGATAAATATATTTTTTGTTTCGATATAGTTTGTGGAGGCTTTGGGGCGTTAACATTTTTCGTCGTCCTTTAAATACAGGCCTCTGTAGGTATATAAAGGATGTTAGAAAAAAAAAAGTGTTCAAAACATAAGTTTATTGTAGTACTCTTCAAAATGAATAAAATGTATTAGTAAACCCAGGTCTACAATCCAACTTGCACAAAGACACAGGCAATTTGGTATTTCAGTATTAAATCAAATTAAGATGATAAACAATGAATTGGCATTTGTGTTCATATGACACAAATTTACTGTCGTATTATTTTTTAAAAATCTGTATGTTGTCCTTCCATTTCCACACAAATTTCACATCCTGGAATCAGACTTGCGTTGGTAGGTACGCTTTGAAAAACCCTTTGCTCCATTCGAATCATCTGACAACCGTTTTAAACTCTCTGTTTAAGTCTGATGATTGAATCAGAATATAATAAACTCTTTGATTATCCCATACAAAAAGACCAAAAGAGTAATGTCGGGGGAAAAGGGGAGATGTGATATTTTCTCGGCCTGCATCTCTGTGTGAGTTGGTTTGCGAACCTAGGTTTGTATTAAATTTTTACTCATTTTAATATACTCGTAAATTTTTAACCAGTTTAATGATAATGAGTACCACGATATCCTGGGTTGGTGAAGGGGGCGGGTGCGGGGGAGTAGGGGTGAGGAAAGAGGAATGAGATGAAAATAAGAGGGAGGGGGATATACAGTGATTGTAGGACTGTATTTTCAAAAAAAAAAAGTAAAAAAAGTTTTGTTTTTATATTGACATGATGGATGATTTGAAGCTTTGTTTTACAGGATTCTTTACAATATTTTTTTACGGGGAAAGGGGCTAGTAATATATAAGTTTAACACAATGGTTATCGACTTAAACTAGGGGATAGTGTTAAGCAGGTTAGCTTGTCCGCCTGCATTAGTGTGGATGGAAAAACAATAGAGAAAATCCATTTTTAAAACCATCTCTACTCTCGCAATAGACTAGACTGCCGATGACGGGGAGAGCGAGGTTCGAATCTCTGTTGGGTGTACCGAGGCTGGTTCTTCCAAAATGATTTTACACTTTCCCTCACAATTGTGGGTACACTACCAATAAATATAACCTTCCTCATCTTTAAAATCATTAACGTATTTAGTACATAAGCGTATAACCCGAACGGGTGATAAAAAAAATATATGTACGGTTATATAGTACCATTTATTCTTTCCTCCGTAGCTTGTTTCAACTGAAATTTATTTTATCCGAACAATATTGTTGTCGTAATTGAAAGGTCTGGAAGCATGAAATGAGCGGCTGCAACATCTGACTATCCATCCAAGACCGGTGGCGTGCCTCAAATGTATATAATTTATGTGTGGAGTGTACTCGAACAGTGCATGACGCACATTGTAATATCGTTGTGGCCTCGCCCGATGCTAGGCAAAACAAACTATTATGCCTTTTTTTTTATTTAATATGTACGGGTTTGCTGTGAGGTGGGTCACTCGCCTGTGTAATTATTAATGAGCAAAATTGTTTTGGATTTGCTCATTTTCAATATGATATTTGATTCGTGGTTTTGATATATGAGGTTTAAGAATGGCCTTTCAAGTTTAGGTATAATATCAACTGTGTGTGCGCTCCACCCCTGTGTGGTTACTTAATGACTTGTTCTAGTCTACTGCTGTGTTTTATCCACCCCTGTATGGTCTATGAATGGCTCGCCCCAGTATAACTAATGCTGCGCTTTATCCACCCCTGTATGGTCTATGAATGGCATCGCCCCAGTATAACTAATGCTGCGCTTTATCCACCCCTGCATGGTCTATGAATGGCTTGCCCCAGTATAACTAATGCTGCGCTTTATCCACCCCTGTATGGTCTATGAATGGCTCGCCCCAGTATAACTAATGCGGCGCTTTATCCACCCCTGTATGGTCTATGAATGGCTCGCCCTAGTGTAGGTAGCACATGGCTTGACGAAGATGGGCGTTTCCTCTGTATCACAACACGCTGCGTTACAAGGCTCTTCAATACGGAGTGATAATTTCACCAGAGACAGTGGTTTGATTTCAGGTGGACCTTATAGTAATACAATGCTTACTCTAATAAGTGGACACTAAGCACTAAGGTTGTTTCCTTAGTGAATGGTCAATGTTTTTAACTATACATTTTTTAATCAAAGGTTCTTAATCATATAAGGCAGGGGTTCCCAAACAGGGGGTTGCGCCCACCCGAAGTGAGTCTTAGAGTAGAAAACCGCTAGCGCGTCTGTCTCCGTGGTCGATTGGTAGATATGCTTGCCTCCAATGAATGAATATTATCAAACCTTAGTGGCCCACATTCATAATATTTTCATGATAGTTATTAATTGCCTAGATCAGGGGTCAGAAAAACTAGTTGGGTTCCAATTGACTTGTAAACTCTACAAAGATCCTGCGATAACAGATCCTTTCTCCGTTCTTGGTTTTTCTATACGCCTTACTTTTATTCCTTGGATATAATCTTTCCTCATATGTGTTTTCCACCTTTCTATTAAAAAAATATATTATTATTAGCACCGCGTCTTAATACCCGTTCGGGTTATACGCACTTACGCTAATGTGTAATGGTAGGGTGATTGTGAGATGAAATGAAGGACCTACAGTTTAACGTGGAATCCGAACCACGGTGGTGGCCTGGCATTCCCCACATTCACAAGATGTNCGTGGAATCCGAACCACGGTGGCGGCCTGGCATTCCACACATTCACAAGATGTCTTGTCAGAGGTGTAGGAAGGGTTTGTAAATCAGATAAATCTGTGCCGGGACCGAGGATTGAACCCCGGCCGCCAGCACAGAAGTCTGACACCTTACCCCTAGACCACCAGGTTACCCACTAAAAAAAATATAGAATAACTTAAATAAAATGTATATTTATTTTCTTTTAATAATGCTTACAATGGCCGATTAGGAGTTTTTTGGTCACATTCAAATTGTATTTGAGATGATATAATTATTTGGAAGTTTTTTTTATGTTTGCTAATTTTATGAGACTAAAAGATTGATTTTTTTTAATTATAATATAGTTTTCTTACGTGACTGATTAAAAACTAACAAGTTAGCTCAGTCGGTAGCGTGTCTGGCTTCCAAATTGAGGGTTCCGGGTTCGATTTCTGGCATACCCAAAAAAGTATCATGGATGAATTGTGAGTTTACCTTTTCACGGTGATGAATTAACGGTTGGGGGCTGGATGTTGTGTCTCTTCCAGAATTAAGTAAGTTTACAAGTTGTGTGATATAATCAGTTGGTTCAGAAAATGCACGTAAAATACCTCAAATAAAGATATGAATTGAAAATTACTGAAAACTTCATGATCGATCGGTCGATCGCGTTCGACCATTTGCCGAACCTTGGCGTAGACTTTTAGCTATGTTCGAGAGGAAATATTCCCATCCATTAGCGCATCCTGCATGACTTGTGAACTCACTTATTAATTGTATTTGATTGAATTATTTCAACAGAACTTTTATGCACACAGAAAAAACACCCCTGGTGAATATCTTAACTTCTTATTGGCTTACAAGTGTCGAAGTTAAAAAAAAAAAAGAGTTAATGGTTTCGGGCAATTAGGGAAACATTAATTTGACATTATAGCAATAAAGTTGATTTATAACACTTTTTAATTTTTGAAAATGGTGACCGGTGGCCACTAAATTCATTAAAATAAAAATCGGGATGCATGGTGTAATGGTCTGGCAATCTCTTCTATAGGGACATGGGTATTCTGCCTCTTGGGTATCCATCTTGGCGTGAACCATATTTAAAAATACTTAAAATATTTAAAACTACTTATTAAATAACACTGAATATCTGGACGATTACAACGCGCCTCGGCGCTTATTAACGTGAAACTCGTCCATCGCACTCCCACGATTTGTTTTCTGGTCCTAAACTTAGTTTTAAACCTATAATTTAACTATATATTTGTGTGTGTGTGTGTGCGCGCGCGCGCGCGCGCTCTTAGTCGACGTCTCTAATTATCCGTTCACACGAGCGTTGTTTTCATACATAAATTCATTACTTAATTCACCTGCTTTGTTAGCGCATAGTCTAAGACTCTAAGGCCTCACGCTTGCAATAGACTTATATTGCCGATGACAGAAAAATCGGGGCACAAATCGTGATTGAGGTTTTTTTCCTAAATTATTTTCCACTCTCCCTCCCCGAAATGCTTATACATTTCCTCTAAACTCAACTTTAGTTATCCTAAACTCATTAGCGTAATTATTACAAATGCGTATAACTTGAACAGGCAGTAAGACTACGTGCTAAAACAAACTTAATTCAGTACAAGTCGACTGTTACAGATATCAGGGCTCGAATCCCGGTCGGGTGTACTGATGGTGTTTCCCAAAAGGTTTTCCACTTTCTTCTAGCAAATATGAGCACACTTTCTCTAAATTAAACCTTCCGTCTCCCTAACACACAAACGCGAACAACGGGTAGTGAGACGCGGTGAGTTTTTTTTTATTAGTAACATTATTTTATCTTAAGATGAGGATAATCACACATCGCCCGTGTGAATGTGAGTGATATTTTTTATTAGTAGCCACCTCGCTGGTGATTTCGTGTCACTTGCCATTATTATTTGAACAGAAAGTTTTTCTTTTGAACTAATTATGAAAACATTGCCTTTTGTACGGGGATTAACCTACGTCTCAGCCGTCTAGTCAGGGGGGGCCTCTTAGCTCCGATGACGTATGACAGCGGTTAGCCTGGGGACTGTTCGCGGGGACTTCCGGCTCGCATTCCTCCCCGGATATCCGCCTAGTCCTTTTTTCCGCTTCCGGTTGCTCACAATCAGGTGAAACGTGAAGTATCGAAGCCTGGGGTCGATCCAGAACTCTTGTCGATAAGTCTGTTCTCACCCGACAAAGGACACATGTTTTAATCACAAGTTTGTTTCTCGTCCTCCTCTCACATAACCTCGTAATATTGTGTTCGTTTGGATGGAAAGTTGATAGAGAAATTGACCCCAAGTTTAGGAGACCCTGGTTCGATTTTGACTGGCAATGCATATCTGTCAACTCTCCCAGATATTCCGTGAAACTTAAAACATTATAAACAATTTTACAATTCTACATTATAATGTATCTATACTTAAAATTGTAATTTGCTGCCGTGGCATTCCATACCATGGTAACTTCGTTTATTCTGAAAGGTAAGAAGCATAATCTTCTTGGTTCCATAAGATGTAACTTGTAATACTAGAACCATAGTCCCATCGATCAAAGTAAAACTGTTACCTTGCATGGTTACATATTGGTGTAGCTTATAAGATAGAGCCATAGTCCCATCGATCAAAGTAAGACTGTTACCTTGCATGGTTACATATTGGTGTAGCTTATAAGATAGAGTCATAGTCCCATCGATCAAAGTAAGACTGTTACCTTGCATGGTTACATATTGGTGTAGCTTATAAGATAGAGTCATAGTCCCATCGATCAAAGTAAGACTGTTACCTTGCATGGTTACATATTGGTGTAGCTTATAAGATATAGTCATAGTCCCTTCGTTCAAAGTAAGACTGTTACCTTGCATGGTTACATATTGGTGTAGCTTATAAGATAGAGCCATAGCCCCATCGATCAAAGTAAGACTGTTACCTTGCATGGTTACATATTGGTGTAGCTTATAAGATAGAACCATAGTCCCATCGTTCAAAGTAAGACTGTTACCTTGCATGGTTACATATTGGTGTAGCTTATAAGATAGAGCCATAACCCCATTGTTCAAAGTAAGACTGTTACTTTGTATGGTTAAATATTGGTGTAGCTTATAAGATAGAGCCATAGTCCCATCGATCAAAGTAAGACTGTTACCTTGCATGGTTACATATTGGTGTAGCTTAAATAGTCCCTTCGTTCAAAGTAAGACTGTTACCTTGCATGGTTACATATTGGTGTAGCTTATAAGATATAGTCATAATCCCTTCGTTCAAAGTAAGACTGTTACCTTGCATGGTTACATATTGGTGTAGCTTATACGATAGAGCCATAGTCCCATCGATAAAAGTAAGACTGTTACCTTGCATGGTTTCATATTGGTGTAGCTTATAAGTTATAGTCATAGTCCCTTCGTTCAAACTAAGACTGTTACCTTGCATGGTTACATATTGGTGTAGCTTATAAGATAGAGCCATAGTCCCATTGATCAAAGTAAGACTGTTACCTTGCATGGTTACATATTGGTGTAGCTTATACGATAGAGCCATAGTCCCATCGATCGAAGTAAGACTGTTACCTTGCATGGTTATATATTGGTGTAGCTTATAAGATATAGTCATAGTCCCTTCGTTCAAAGTAAGACTGTTACCTTGCATGGTTACATATTGGTGTAGCTTATAAGATATAGTCATAGTCCCTTCGTTCAAAGTAAGACTGTTACCTTGCATGGTTACATATTGGTGTAGCTTATAAGATATAGTCATAATCCCTTCGTTCATAGTAAGACTGTTACCTTGCATGGTTACATATTGGTGTAGCTTATATTATAGAGCCATAGGCCCATCGTTCAAAGTAACATTCTTACCAAAAAAACCTGTTAGCACTGGTAGTAGATGTATTAAGGCGTTAATCTGGTCTTTTCTCATTTGCCGGTTACGTGGCGATTGGGGTCAAATTACAGCTGGGTGTTTTGAAGTAGAGTTTTAGTCATTAGTTGCCCACTTTTCCTCCACGCTAATGCAAGTACACTCATTTTCTCTCATTCATTGGCGACTGATGATGTAAAAATTTGTTTCACAAAATCAAAATTGTAGTGAAGAATATTTAGCAAATACTTAAATATTTAGTTTGATTATATCAAGACAACACCTACAGTAAAATATCGGACCATATAAATTAAATTTAATTGACATATCACATGTATACGTATAAATAGGCCTACGTACTTATATAAAAAGCAACTGTTTAGATTTACTTACCACAAAGCTACATCATAGTGAACCATGCAAGGTAAACTCGCTATTCTTCATGTTAAACGAAGAGACATACGTTTACCTGACCTATCATTTGTGAATTTTTGTGCTTTTAAATCAAATTCCAGGACACCCTTGACAGATATTCAAGAAATATTGAGGTCAACATGTGAAGAAAATTAAACTCTTATGTTTATACTGAAGCAATATTTGATTCTAATTTTTATACTATTCTGGTAAATTAATTTATCACTATTTATAATATATTGTGACCTATTCAACCTTAAATAAATATTATAAACTAAAAAACTATAATGTTAGGTCTATTTACACTTTCAGTGCCTGATCTATTATGCATTTTATAATATAAATAGTTATATTCTATAAATGGCGACACGAGGTTTGAACAAAGTATCTTTGTATTTAAAAAAACTCGCTCCCGAATTATCAATCAAAAGAAATACATTTACTTAAAATGCATCGTTCAAACTGCTTGGCTACTCTTGATTGGATATTAACTGGACTCACGAGGGTCACAAACGAACCAATTTGTTTGGATCAGCTCGAATGGCTCAATTCTCGAGAGTTGTGTAAAGGGAGAGATTGTCAAAACACTAACCTGTTCACAGCAACGATGTGTACGTTCCTCAGGTTAAAACATCTCCATAAAAGCTGCATAATTCTGTCGTGCGCATGCTCATTAGTACTTTAACAGTAACATTTTCTAGCGCTCACACCGTACTGCCAAACTGCATATAAGACCTTATCTCCCACGCTCGCACATGACACAGTCGAAATCAATACACCAGAAAAGCGCTAATCACAATATACGAATATGATTGCTTAGGGTAATAAATTAGCACACAGATTTAGAAAGGCTCTTGAATTATTAAAAACTAAAAAAATATACAACTGTAATCAAAATATTACCTGTTTACTTGACGTGTTTACTTGCACATGTGATTATAATATACACAACCCCTCGCTGCTAAAGCTGTGCATGCCGTTCTAGGTTAAGTTATCTTATGATTCGTGTTTTGGTATAACCTGTGTTTATAATTGCACATTAGTTACCGTATCCTAATAAACATATAGAATTTTCTAATAGCGACTAAATCTCACGGAAGTATTTTTTATCCCTTCTAAGCAGCTGATAGTTGCCTTTGATTCAAGGGTGTATCTGGTTCACAACCAAGCTGCAAAAGTCAAATGAGGGCACGTAGAGCTCTGCGTGGTGCTGATACTCTGCTTCTCGCTCGGTCTTGGCACTCGGCTACGGCAGTACCCAAGAGTCTTACAGCCTCCCTTCTTACTCTAACCCCAGGAAGACGGTGCTCGTGTGTCTTTCACAGGGGCGAAGCGGGGGGGGGGG
>CABFVZ010003627.1:15379-28590 GCA_902151445.1 Timema monikensis
ATATGCGACTAATATGTAGTAAAATAAAATCAACAAGCCCAGGGTCGGAGGCTGATTTTATATTATGCTAGCAGCATTACAAGGCTGCCACAGTAAACAAGTCAGCAAGAAGCTATCAGAATGGAATAGCCAAAAGGAACCTAAGCAGTAAATAGGTCGTTTTTAGCACTTTAACAATTTACGTTTCTATTAGAAGCTCGCATCTTATTATAATCATTAAAATCTTTGAAAAAGTAAATATATTGTGACCCCACCCAAAAAACGCTGTGACCCCCAAGTTGGAAACCGCTGCTTTATTATAATGCAGTTGGAAGCAATATTTAACTAGTAAGCTCCCGGTGCTGTAGAACTTGCTCGTCACATTATCAAAAAATTAGCAATTTATCGATATTTCTACAGTATTTTGATACCTGTCTACCAATGTCCTGCTTCATAACCTCATGGAAGTTGCCCTAAAATGTTAATACTGGTACGTCAATAAACTATTCAAAACATATTGTAATTTAGCGTGTGGGGGTGAAGGGGCTTCTCCTGACATTTTTTTTTTAAACTTATGACAAACTCGAAATCAGCACGCTAAATAACATGATTATACGAAATGTCATGCAAATTAAACACTAAATAACTAATTTAAAAATGTATTCCAAATTTGAAATGTTAAAGGGTGAAAAAAAACTTAGTTTTTGTTTAATGTAGTCAACTTAATCAAATGAAAAATTATAAGAGTTGTAACAATGTAACACAGCCCTATTACTCCTCTTTCTTCGTTGTTGCTTTGAGCCTAATTAAATTGGTTTCATGAAAGCCTATTTTAATAAACAATGAAATAAAATACATCTGTTCAATTCAAACTAGTATAGATACTTGCTAGCAAAATTAGCGTGTATTTCAGAAGTCAAACATTAACACTAACCTCAATGTCCTCATTTCATCAGTCAGAGCTTTCGATAAGAAAACAATAAAATGTTGCGTAACATTCACTGCATTTATACCTTCAACATTTATTAAAGCCCTAATTAAGGCATTGGCTGTACAACATATGATAATTTGAATCATAAAACTATGACAATCTAGTAGCTACAAAAGTCACAACTAAAAACACTAAACCAAATTGGCTGGCAATGCTGCCACTTCAAGCATTGCTGGCTGAATGAAATTTTGCTACTGGGCAGCTCATGTTCCCTTATGATTCGTTTCCATACCACATTCGGCATACACTGACTGGACGTTGTGTCTGCCTACTGACAAAGACGCAACTTGAAAACTTGATTAACTAAGATTTCTACACTCTACTAAACAAGGAATCTCCTTTCAAAGTTTGACGATTTTTGAAGTTGGGATTTTTTGTAGAATAGGGATCAACAGTTGGGAAATTTTAAATTTGTCTGTACTAGTCTGTGATTAAGGACTTTCATAATAGAAAGTAATGGGGTACAGAATAAGCCTAGAATTTCCCAACTCCGGAGCTCAAATTTCACAAAATTCCCAACTTTCAAGATATAAACTAATATGGGGGGGGGGGGCCTCCCCCGGTGCGACGCCCCTGGTCCTTCATACACGCTTCGGGGGTGTGACGTTCTGAATTTAGTTCTTAGACAGCATCATGCTTATTTTTAGCGTAAAAAATGTGTTGAAAACATAGATTCTCACCCCATAGATAATGTATAGCTTAGCTCGAACCAGGCGTCACATCGTAATACGGTTTTCTGTATTATATCTAAATACGCTTTAGAATTGGAGACTAGGAAAACATTTTTACCAGATTTTTTTGAAATACAACACCACACAATTGTGTAGTCTGTGGAAAAGCACACTCCGATGCGATTTCTGCTTCGAGCGTTAGTCGTTTATCTACTATTCCTTTTAATAGGACGAGAGAAGGGGTCTTAAACTTTTCTTAGCGCCGCGTCTTACTAACCGTTCGGGTTATACGCTCATGTACTAATTACGCTAGTGGTTTTAGAGATGATCAAGGTAACATCTATAGTAAGTGTACCCGCATTTTCGTAGAGGGAGAGTGGAAACTCACGTTAGGAAAAAACACCCTTAGTACACCCGACCGAAATTATAACCTCGATATTTCCTTCATCGGCAGTCGAGTCTTTTGTGATAGTAGCGCCTTAGATTATTTGGCCACAGAAGCGGCTCTCTTAAACTTGCGATGATGGTATTTTTTTCTCTCTCGGAGTTTTACTACCCGCCCTAGGTACACACTTTAAACTACCCAAGCTAACAGGGTAAATACTTATAGAAAGGAACCCTGTTTTATGGTAGGGATGAAGAAGGTGGGATTTAATGGAAATGTATGCATATTTACGTGGAGAGAGATAGTGGGAAATCGTCCAGGGAAAAAACAACTAACACACCCGTTTGAAATTCGAACCCCAACCTCCCCGTCTTCAGAAAAGATGAGTCTGCCAATTAATGCACATGCTCACCGGTGCAGATGGTTCAAGAGTAAAAAAACTTTTTAAACATTTAAACAGTATTTTTATAGCAATTAAGTTGTTTACTACGCTCATCGGAGGGCATGTGGACCAAACGGGGAAAATGTTGATAAATTGCCTCCTAAATTCTACTTTACTCATCCCTACCACAATACTGCGAATATCCCAAACGCTAAGTAAAACGTTGAGAGAAAAAAAAGCAACAACTTTTTTGTAAATTAGGCTATTCGAGCAATACAGTTATTTTATTAATTGGCCCCTGTAGCGTGTGTCTTCAATATGATCAATATTTCCCACATCCCTTTTCCTTACCCATTCCCACTTTCATCGTCAGTTTGATGTCATCAGACCCAATGGCTGTTGGTGCACTCTTAAGGTTGAAAACAAAACTACTGCACTGACCGAAGTTTGCGACTTTTTTTGTAAATATTAATATTAGTTCTTGGTCATTTTTGGTTTGGGCCGCTGTCCAAATCCTCCCTCTTTCCTCTCTTCTATCCACCAAGTTATCCGTGACAGGAAGTGTGTGTATGTGTATGTGTGTATGACACAGGGAACCGAAATGGAATCGTGGACTGAGGGGGGGTCTGTATGACTCAACCCGCGGTCCGCGAGACCGCCTGGCTTCAAGGTTAGTGAGGTCGTGACTAACATTACCGCCTTCAACGCGGGAGGTGTTTGGTTAGATTCCTCCTGTCGCGTCATCTAAATCATCATACTTCCAAACAAACAGAAATGTGTTTGATGTTTTTATTAAAAAAATCATTTCACGCTTGTTAACAATATATTAAACATTTACGATTAGGGGGTATGGAGGAAGAAGATAAAAATATCCTAAGTACATCCAGGCTAGATTCCTCGTCAGCGACAAACTAACTATTGCAAGCCTGGCATTTTAGACCAGTATTTTTCAACCGGTGTGCCTCAGAGGTTCGACTGATGTACCGTGGGAGCTTGGGGTGGTATCAAAAAGATGCGAAAAAAATTGGGCAATGATAAAAACATATTTAAAATCCATAATCATCATTAAGAAAAGATAACACAATTATTATACTATACTAGCAATTTAACTTTTAACCACGATTTTAGTACTCGTTTTTTAATTATAAAATCTTTCCTTAAAAATTTGATTGTTTGTCTTAGTGGCTCTATTTTATATTCACACCCCAGCATTATGTTAAATCCCTTTCTATTATATGAGATGATAAAGAGGCGCGGAGTGCTGAAAATTGAATGTAGATGAGCATAGGTTCAGTCTCGCCCCAAAGGAATATGACAACATTTTTATGGAAACGAAGAATTATTGTATTCAAACATGCTTAGTGCAGCCTTTGCAGCCTTGCCCCAGTGGAATGGAGGGGACTTTATCACAATGCCACCACCCCTCCATATATAACTATTATGGCTCCCGGTGAGAGGGGTCTGGGGCTTGTTAAGACCGATATAGAAAATATTCTCAACCTTATAATAAAGTTTGTCATGCGTAACGTAAGTGATGCATAAATTTTGGAACCAAAATAGTATTGGTCGAAATATTTGGATGAAAACACAATTTTGTAATTTGGGGAGGGGGAGGGGGATTGAGTATAACACTTAAGTTTTAAAAAAATATATATTTTGACAAACATAATGTAATTCAGTTTGTCATGATTGACACAGGAGATCGATGTTTGCACAATACTTGTTTATTTCCTACTTCAGAGGAAAAAGAACAAAAGCATATTTTTCCGACCCAAAGTCCGCCAGTGCTTTGTTGACAAAGAATGCCGCACCTACCCTGAGAAACGAAGAGATGTGCCGTAAATGTTCTGCGAGTTAAGATATTTCAATGGTAAACCCTCGTTCTGAATGATAATTTGCACATGAGAAAGTTCCACTCACTACCCTTCAACCCTTCACCCCCTCCTACACCCCCTTAATAACAAACCTAGATACAGACACAATTTTAAACCTTTTCTTAAGCAACTATATGCCTATCCTTCAGAGGTCACGCACACGAATACATACATATCCAAACACCTACGTATACACACATGCACAAGAAAACACAAATTACGCATTTGATCTCAAACGAGAGCAATACTATTATTATACGAACCTCTTTCTTCTTAACTAGCCTTGCTTAATTAAACAGTCGATACTGTCATAGACGTTCCTCCACTTGTGCTGGTTCAACAAAAATAAAAAGGAATAGTTATGAAATAGCTATGTTGTAGCATTGAACCATGGACGTAGGAATAGGGGACTATAGCCCAAAATTGAAATAGATAACGGCATTATGTTTTTAGTCCTAAATCTTTTTATTTACTCCTGGTCAATATTCCTAGGACCATACCAAATAGTATGAAATCATATACATCTCACACCGGTTCCTCAGAACGGTGGGATCCCTCTCACCGTGCAAATGCATCTTGATAGTCTGATCGTCGAGCTAAAACCGACACTCATTGACAGGACCATACTTAAAATGGTAATTATTCATTGATCATAGCTGTGCAGGATATATATACAATATTTTATCACAGTCCATAGATCTCTGGCTCATACTTACAATAATCAATCATTGGTCATTTGATAATTTATCAGATTATTGATCATCAATCTAAACTCTGCATTATACTTATACTTGATCATACCAACGCCATATTTCATGCTCGCACACCATTCGATCATTCTTCTACTCGTTGACCAGACCCATTTGATCTATCATTGATCATATCTATAACACATACATTCGTCATTCATTAATCATATGACCCGCCTCTGTGGCTTAGTTGGCTAACGCGCTTGTCGTGTTGAGCCCGACTGCTGAGGACGGGAAGATCGAGGTTCGAATCTCGGTCGGGTGAACTGGGGGTGTTTTTTCCTAAATGGTTTTCCACTCTCCCTCCACGCAAATGCGGGCTCACTTCCTATAATTCAACCTTCCCAATTCCTAATCCATTAGTGTAATTAGTACTTAAGCGTATAACCCAAACGGGTAGTAAGACGCGGTGCTAAATAATAATAATTAATCATATGCTTACCTGACATTTGATCATTTATAAGAGCCATGCTTCATACCTAAACAACATTTTATCATTGATCAGAGCTCTTCAACATACTTAGACTTAGATGTACATGATGCTTTCATTATATTTGATCATAATAATTATGCTTTATACTTACACAACCTTTAACCATTAGTCCGGATAATGTATTATATTTAGACATCATTTGATCATTGTTCAGAGCCATGCATTATATTTACTTAACATTTGATCATTGATAAGATCCACGCTTCCTACTTATAAAACATTTGATCATTGATCTAAATTACTCAGACTAGATTAAAGCCACGTATCTAACTTGAACGACATTTGGATGGATCAAATCAATTCTTCAAAGGGTGCTGTTCACTTATAGTTGATAATCATACCTATATTTACAAGTGACAGTCAATCCTCTCCAAATGATTAATTTCTCCTTCTCGTCCGCCATGGTCAGGTTATGTTAACATAGAGCTGAAGACTGACACATCCTCTCCACCCCTTTACCTCCCATCTTGAGCCTCATTAGCCCCTAGTCTAACATAGAGACCTCCCTCACGTCTGCTATAAGGTTCACCCTCATAGGTCTAACAATGAAATGACTGATCTAATCAAGGCAAGTCACCTCAGCTGATTCTCCCATGGTAAAAACACCTTGCTAAATGGTTAAAGGAGTCGGATCATGTCGGGCCAATGAAGAAATTACTAGAATCATAGTGGAACCATTCGAGGTCAGAGTCTTGCCTTGCTTGATTTCATAATGTTGAAACTTACAAGGTATCAACGGGGGACATCATATGAGGTCTAAATGTCAAACTACTGAAATAATTCTAGGTAAGAATCATACATTGATTGATTCCATCATGGTGACATTCCTAAGATATCAACAGAGGTAATCATCACAGGTATTATTATCAATTACTGAAACCATCCACATTAAGAGTCATATCATATCATGTTTGGTAACTAATTGTCAAATTTATTTTAAATATAATTATAAGTAGAAAAATGTTGGAAATAAAATATCACAATTTTTCCTTATACATAAAAACAGGACTAACACCACACGATTCAATCTCTAGTATTTCACACCAGAATCCTTAGTCGGGATTGGACGGTGGGAACTGATTCGGGGTGGAGGAAATAGTAAGCTTGATCCTAAAGTGTAGTTAATAAATATTAGTACGGGGCCGATGACCATTTGGTGCCTCTTCGAGTTCCTCGTTTTCTAGAGTTGGGCATTCTTAAGGTGCGGCAGAAGGGAGTGCAAGTAGTTTTACATTTTTTATAGCATTAAATTTTTTTGGCCAAATTAAATAAAATATTTCTTCAGTAGCAACATAGAGTTTAGTTTTCTGCACATGCTAATATCAACAGATCTTGAATGTCTGTCAAGGGTGTCCTGGAATTTTGTCAAAACTTTTTCTCTTTCTCTTTATTTATTTTGACAAAATTCTAGAACATCCTTGACAGATACTCAAGGTCGGTTGATATTAGCATGTGCAGAAAACTAAACTATGTGTTGCTACTGAATAAATATTTGATTTATTTTTGTCAAAAAATGTATATTCTATAAAAACTGTAGAAATACTTACGCTCCCTTCTGCCGCACCATAAGTTAGATGGAACTTGATGTAGTAAGTTCATATTGACATAAAGGCGGGCGTTTGACTGTGGAGTGATTATATTATTGATGAGTGTGAAAATGTTTGAAAAGGCGCTTGAGTATATGATGAATACTAGGCTAAGATAGATGTCATTGGGCTCATCCTTAGTCATCCTGGGCTGCACCTTCCTCTGGTGGCTGCTCGAGAAGATCCTCGACTCAGCCAGTGCTTTACTCTCTAGTCGCTACCCAATAATATTCCTCAACAGCGTCCAGCCAGATCTTCGCCAGGCCGTCGCAGAGATGCCCCATTCGAAAAGAAGAGGAACCCGTGGAGGAAAGATATGCCAAGTACCTCCATCTCCAACACACCCCGGTTATTTCTCATTCCAGAGCTTCCTCTTCCCTCCTGCGCTCCTCAGCTCCACAGACCCAAAACCTGAGTATTCCAGCCATCTCGTGAATAAATATCCCCTACCCCCTTGTGCCTCACCTCCCAGAGACCACCGACGTCCATCCATACCTTTCAGAAACATTCCAAGCAGGGACCCTTTGAAAATGCTTCGAAGCAATTTTTTCCCATGACCAAAACCTTTAAGGACATGAATTGGGACATCGTAGACATTCTTGCGCAGGAACAGTTTTGAAAAGAAGCTCAAGGAAAAGACCGACGCGTCTGATTTCCTATGAGAAAACTACCCAGCAAACCTCTCCATTAAGCTATTAAACTGCAAACTAACATGACCACTATTGTAACAATTCTTTCATAGTGAAATTTAAAATACCTCATATATGTATAAGTGATTAAATAAGTCTCAACACGGGTATTACTATTAAGGTTAGTGATGAAATTAAAGAACTGTAACCATCACCCTCCTATGACTTTCGCGTGGGATAGCTTGGCAAGTAAGGGAGTAAACCAGTTACACTTTAAAGGCAGATGGAAGGTTACAGAAGGGAAGGAGTCAGAGATATGTAGCGAACTACGAGTGTCCTACTGGACCTACTGGTATCCTGATTACCAGTGAGTCAACCAGGTTTCTTAGTCCAACTGACTCACTAAAAGCCCTATAGCGCACACGTCAACGGTAATGTCTCGGTGCCTCTTAAGTGGTCTCGTACCATGGGTCCCCTCCCGTTGTCAAGTCCCCATGAACCATTCGACCAGTTCACCTTTTCCTCCCAAAAGTTCCCACCCTTAATATGTTTTAAATTAATAATTATTTCAGAATATAAAACTCAATGCATCCACATGTGTTAGAAAATCTTCACACACCTGTTGTTTTTTTTTACGACTCTGTCGTCAGCTCATATTTTCCATTATTCACTGTTCCCCACCCTTATTGCAAATACTTGTGAAATATAACAACTTGGAGAACAGTTTCTTTGTCTCTTCCTCCCTTCTGGAACATGACCAAAGCATGATGCTAACATGGCGAAATATAAGGAAACGAAAGATGCCACTAAAATTATTTTTTCGAAACATATATCCGAAAAGAAGGCTCCTTTATTCATTCGACTTTCAACCTTGCTTTGGAAAGGTCTGTGACATTTTGATATCCAATTTTCACTCGATCTTAAACCCTACAATAAAACAGTTCCCGATTAGCTAATCTATCAAGTTTAAGCTGCCGCATCTATTCAAATATAATTATTCTGGGTTACTTTCTTTCATAATTAAATAAAAATTACTTTATTCAAATTAATTGCTTTCACATATAAGCCATATTAAAACCTGATCCTTGTCATCATCACGCTGGATCCCAAAGAAGATCCACAACGAGGGACTTGACTACAACTCACGATTCCAACCCCAAAAGAACCTCTTTCAACACCGGACGAGTTGTGAGAGACTGGGCACGCAAATATTATATGTACGTAACTGTACTATTAAAGAAGTTTGCGGGATGAGGAGGGATCATGTTACTAGATGAGGCCTTTTTGTTTTCCCGCACTCAAACTTACGTTTTGTATGGAAAGGACAGGGTGGGAGAGTATACTGAAACAGGCTCGAAGCTGTGACCCCGGGGCCTCTCTTCATTCACAAACTCGTGCTGCCAGCTTCGGTCTGGTCTGGTTTGGTTGGAACTGTTTGGATTCTAAGGGGGCTAGTAGAACACGAACGCCTGCAGGTGTGTTTCAGGTAGCCAGCAGACTAATACATTCCTCCTGAACTAAGGGGGCGAAAAACCATAACGCCATTGCTAGTAGTTTTCTTTCCACCCGTCTAGAATGTACGTACTCAATTATACTTATGAGGTAGGGATGAGAAAGGTAGAATCTTAGAGCTTTTAATGGGCGGGCCTTCCTAGGCCACTGAGATATTGCCAATAAACTGTTGCACTTAGGTTAAATATTGACAAAATCTTTCATAGCACGTGAGTTGTTGTTCACTGAAATTAATACAAAATTATTATCTAGTACTATATACATACATATATAGTATACCCTGAATTTGGTAAAAAGTCTGATCTGGAGGGCCTTTTACGCTACTAAGATACTACTATACAGTAGGATTTTGTTACGAAATAAGGCCCTCCAGAATGTGATTCCTTCCAAAATCTGGAAATGTATATTTTGTAAACATAGTTAAAAAAAATTGAAATTTTCCACTTTTGAAAAGTCCAAAAATATACATATTTTTGCTGATCATTAATACCTAACTGCCCGGTGAACGAAAGGTAACTGGTATATAAGCGTAGAATGGATCATTGTGAATTGAATGATGTAATTTAATAGGGAGGGTAACAACACAAATTTCATTGTAACTTTTACTTTCTACATCCTCTGTTATCCTACTGACGGATATCTCCGCCCAGGAACGTGAACCCTCTTGGTTTCTGCCGTTTATATATTTATGCTCGACTATTCTAAGTGCCTCTAGGTGGGATAAAAGGGGACGCGAGAAAACTTCTTTTTTTTTAAATAGATAAAATATTGCTCCAGTATAAACATAATTTAATTTTCTTCCCATGTTGATATCAACAGTTTCTGAATATCTGTCATAAGCATGGTGACCTTGTCTAACAACCCTTTTAAATGAAGAGAAAAAGTTTTCATTAAATTCCACGACACCCTTGACAAATATTCAAGAAATTTTAGGTCACCAGGTGAAGAAAACTATATTCTTTGTTTGTATTGGAGCAATATTTTATTTATTTTGGCCAAAAGAATTTTTGCTATAAAAACTGAAAAAATACTGGCTTTTTCTCGCGTTCCCTTCCGTCCCAACTTAACATTCCCATCATATCTTGTTTAGTTGTCAGATTCAGATATAAAAATGCATATAACCTGAACAGGTATTAAGATACAGTGTTAGCAAATTACAACAAATAGTAAAATACTCTTTTTACAGTTACAAAATTCATTTACGTCAAGTCATGTGATTTGAAGCAGCTACTTTCGATGGATAATTAATACCTATAATAAATTCTATTAATATAGTAAAACCATATAATTGCTGATCGCATAAAACTATGTTTTTTTTCTTCTAATAGTATTTTCCTAGTAGAATTCTGTAGTGTTGATATTTTCGTGGTGAGAAGTAGACAGCGGATTCTATAAGCCTATATACTAACTGAGCAAACATCTTGGGACAACATTTCCTAGCTGTCGCTGTCGTCTGCACACTACTTTCGGGTGTTTATCACACACACAAGTCTATGTGGCAAATTGCTCGATACTAATTTAATTTTACAACCTTTTAAAAATACTTATTACAATTATTTTTTTTTCAGAACCGTGTCTTACTACCTGTTCGGGCTATACGGTTATGTATTAGTTACGTTAATGGTTATATGGGTTAGGAATGTTATATTTAGAGGAAGTGTATTTGTATTTGCGTGGAGGTAGAGTGTAAAACCAATTTGAAAATCCTCAATACACCTGACCGAGATTCTAAACTCGATCTCCTCGTCATCGGTAGTCTACTGCGAGAGTAGCGCGTTAGACCATGCGGCCACCGTAACGTGTTATTTATTACAACTCTTAATATATTGTCTTCATTAACCCTTATTTTATAAGCACTAAAACAAATATATTCAATCGGCTCCCTTATTGTGACTGTAATCATATTAAAAATAGTACAAGAGTGACCTGGTGGTCTATGGGTAAGGTGTCAGACTTCGGTGCTGGGGGTCCGGGGTTCAATCCTCGGTCCCGGCACAGATTTATCTTATTTACAAACCGTTCCTTCACCTCTGACAAGACGTGTATTAATCACAACTTGTGAATGTGAGGAATGCCAGGCCTCCACCGTGGTTCGGATTCCACGTTATACTGTAGGTCCTCCATTTCATCTCGCAATCACCCTACCACTAGACATTAGCTTAAGTGCGTATAAACCGAACGGGTAGTAAGACGCGGTGATGATAATAATAATAGTAGTACAATATTTATAAATATACAAGATATTAATAAAACGGGCTCAATACTTGTGGATATTATAGTACTCGTTGAAATTAGTAAAACAAAGTCTTATTAACAGCTCACAGAGATACAGCCAATTTTCTTTTGCTGTAATAACAAAAATAATGATAAAAAATGAAATGTTATTTGGGTTTATATGGCAAAAATGTATTATCTTATCACTGCAAACGGTGTTCTAATAGTTATTCTTCCATTTCTGCACAAATTTCACATCTCAGGATCAGACTGTTTTGTGTTCTTTGAAAAATTCCTGGCTTCACTCGAATCATTTTGACTGCCGTTTTCAACTCGCACTTGTAAATAAGTCGTTGAATACAAATAGGTTATAACTTATAATAAACTCTATTAGTACCTATCCCTATACACACACACACACACACACAGAGTTCAGATTATTAAGGCTAACGCGCATTCGGCGATCTGGTCGCGCGACCATGTGTAAAGTCCGTTCACGATAGGTTTTTACCTTGATGACAGTTCGAAAATCATATGTCTAGGTTTTGGGTTGCCAACATTTGTAGAAGGTCACAGTTTTGTTACAAATGTAAAGATCTTTAAATTCCTGTTATATATTACATTTAAAATAACGTAATCTTAAGTTTTCTCACACTATTTCATTTTTTTAAATAATTTATTTTTATCCAACTCGAAACAATATTTTAAACATAATTAAAAGTACTTTTCTTCGTTTTGGAACGTTATTGATTATGTGTAATATAGTGCACACATCAATACCTTTTAATAAAGGCATCGTATTAACTTAGAAAAGAGAAAATTGTTGTCATTTTTTTACATACAATAAATGATTTTATGATTATTTTATCGTATTTTGAAATATTCAACTGAATAAAATATTTGTATCCACTGCGTGTGTGCACCATTGTAAAGAACTTGTTTACCGTAATGTTCAACCATATGGTTTAAATTCGTCAGTCGCCATTTTGAAGCTATGTTCGTTAGAAGTTTTTGTGAAAGTGGTGTGAATATTCTTTTAAAGTGGAATAAAACAATAAATAAACTTTGTGTCCGTCCTCAAATAAATATATAAATAATATTGGCCTAAATTACTGTGATTAACTATCACATTAATATATTACCATCTGTTTTCATTACAGTCATCCAAAGTGATAGATGTCAGCTGTTGGCGTAGTAATATATTAGGGATTACTTCTATTAACATTTCGAGCTGTCATCCAGGTAAACTTAGGTCGTGAATGAATTATAACGACCATGCCACGCCATCCATTTTTTTTCCTTGCTCATAAAATGGCTACAAATCCAGAGGTCCCGGACAAATTGATTGGGCTCTCGGGTAGAATATAGGTATTCTTTTCTTCATTATGTTTCTGCAACGGATGTTATTTTATTTAACATATCAAACGAGTTTTGGTTAAATGTCGCCATTTTTACAGGTAAAGTAGCGAGAAAGGCTTGCACCATACCATTTATTTTATAGGTGCCATCAAAGTATATTCGCTAAAAAGCCTAGTGGCCGCGAAAAAAAGGGGGGCTCAGGCGGGAAAGCGGCCAAGATCACCTTCATCAAACTTTGAGTCAAGCTAGAAGAACGGGTAGGTGGTTGAGTGTTTGGTGCTAGGAACGGAGGAGGGAGGGCAAGGCCCTGCCAGGCACCTGTGTCAACAATCTGGCGCGCGATTCATAACAACAGCCTCTTTCATTCATTCCTGCCACCCCCCCCCC
>CABFVZ010003627.1:28795-42061 GCA_902151445.1 Timema monikensis
CCCCCCCCCCATTTTTTTTACACACACACACACACACACACAGGAACTAAATTCGCGATTCTTTGTCTTATGCCGAGTTCACGCGATCAACAGTGGTGTGTGATATATTTTTTAACATTCCATCTTAATACCTGTTCGGTCTGTACGCAAATATACTAATCAGGCTAATGTTTTACGGATATGGATGGTTGAATTTAGAGGAAGCGTAGCCGCATTTTATTGAAGGGAGAGTAGAAAACCAGTTAGAAATATACACCGTCAATAAACCCAACCGGGATTCTAACATCGATCTCCCCGACATTGGCATTCCCGTAATTTCTGAGATCAATGCCTTGGACCAGGGGTTCTCAAGCTCTTGCCCACGGACCCTTTGACAAAAATAAAATAAATTATACGCTGCACCGCACCGACTATCTGTTTTATCTTAAAATAGAGACATTCACAAACATTTGTGAGATCTGTGAAGCTAAATAATATTATACATTGTTGCGGAAACACTCGACCATAGAACATACATGAAATAATAAACACTTACAGAAACATTGAGAAAAGAGCAATATCGACTTTTCTGTCCACCAAATTTGCAGATTTCCATAAAAAAAAAATAATTTTTCTTATAGTAGTTAAAAAACTATTGGCTTTATAAAAATATATTTCGAATAAAAGATTTGTATTTTTAAAAGTATTACAACTTCACAATGATAAGTTATTTATTATCTGAAATAGTTACGTAAATATGGTAAAAATGGGAAATTTCTACTTATGTAAAGTACCCTCAAAGTAATTTTCTTGAGGAAATGAGTATTGCCCTTTCGTCAAAATTATCAAACCGGATTTCTAGAAATTCGATTTTTTTGTCTCTTTTTACCTTTCACTAAAATACTCCTAAATTTAGGGTTAGATATCTAATTCCAAAAACTCCTCAGGGGAACCTTATGGAAACCCTAGATACCAAGTTCTAGCCCGATCGATAAAATAGTTTCTGCCTTCAGGGTACGCGGTCAGTGAACGCTGGTTGCAAGCGCCGACAAGCGGAAACTGCAAGCAGAAATATGTTGTATTTAGTTACACGTCCCATAGTAAACGCTTGAGCTTGTGTCTGCGTGCAGGAAAGTCTGCGCTAATCCGCTAGCAGGAATGTTTCGAGTATTCCTGCTCGCAGGCATTGCTGGCTGGCTTTTTGAATGTGTCCTGTTCTGTGTCGAGCGTAAATAATTTATTTTTTATTAAGTTCTGTGTTTTATATTTTGGTATTTCATAAACTAAATTTATGTGTTTGAATTTAATATGTCGGAAATTGAAGTAATTGATATTGACTTATTAATTTCGTTATTCTTAATTATTTAAAAAACATATCGCTGTCTTCTTTAAGTTTTCTTTAAAAAGATGCTGGTAATCCCCATACGTTTTACTACCTTTATTTATGTCGTGAATACCCACTTTTTTAATATCCAAAACTTTGGAAACAACGCTATCCATAAAAATTAATTCGTCCTCAATGGAGCTCATCTTTGTATGAAGCATACTCTTCAACTCACAAACTTCCAGCTTATACTATGAGCATGTTACTAGCGTGAACCAGTGGCTGCAACCAGCGTCGTCAGCGCTGGCTACTAGCAAGCAGGTAACCAAAGTTCACTGTGCGCGTACCCTAAAGGCCGGTACACACATAACGCTAAGATTTGCTCTGCTAAATCTTTAGAAAAATAGCGGACCATGTATTTAAATGTGTTGGTTCACGCAGAAAGCAAAGCTAAGATATACCTTTCTATGCCACGCTATGTTTTTTCCGATTGCTGGCCGAGCAATTTTTCCATCTCCCATCTTGAGCCATATTACGTTGCGCATGCGCATAACTCAGCTTGGTCTCCATGTTGAACAGACGCAGTGCTGGTTTGGTGAAAATAACTAAAGAAGTATTGAAGTTTTGTTTTAAGTTTTTTTTTCACGTGTATTTAAGTAATATTATATTTAGGTTTTATATTGGATAATTGTTTTATATTAAAGTGGAACCGTTAATTGAATAAGTCAGACCTTCACCTCCTAAATATTCTCCATCTTCCAAAACCACTGTTGACAGCAGCATCTATTCTTCCTCAGTACTATCATCTGAACTCAAACAAGACATTTTGGAAGACGCAATCATAACTAAACTTCACTGGAGCAGACCAGAAAGAAACAAAAATGAATTCAGGAGGGGAAAAAAGGGACCTTAGCTTAGCTTAGCATAGCAATGAGTATGAAACCAAACTGACAAAGTCTTAGCAGAGAACAACTTAGCTTAGCATTCTGTGTGTATTGGCCTTTAGGCCGGGATACAGACAGACAAATAGACAAACAGAGGGAATTTCAGAAACCACTGTTTCGGGTTCAGGGAGTCATAGAACTTCGACATCCATAGAATCTTGAGTTCGATTTTCTGACGATCACAATACTTCTCTTTCCGAGGGGTCGAGAGAAAGTAAACAATGAAGAAAATACTTTCATTAACGGCGTATCACCTATCTGACAATATTACATGTTTTCTCGCTGCCAACATGGATACCAATTTTAGTGAGAAAGTCAACGTAATGAAAGTAGGGAATGGTTTTAAATTTATTGAACACAAAGTTTTGTTTAATGGAGTTGTAAGGTGGAGATGGCCAAAGAAAACGTGCAAACCTTTTTTTAAATTTATGCTAGTTTAAGACTTGAAGAAAACTTAGGACACAACTATTAAGCAGAATCAATCCAAAACTTCATTATATCAAAATTATGGCTGAAACCTAAGTTAACCCCATTAAAAAAAATAGATAGTAATGTTCGATGTTGTATATGATTTTTGACTGTAGAATTGAACACACTTTTGTCCATCCTTCCATTATTATTTCTATTACTTTAGAATTCACTCCTTCGGACGCAACTAGGGTATCAGTAAATTTTTATCTGTCCCCTCCTTGGGACGTACTCGATACAGCCCCTTAAACACGTGACTCCCGATGTGGGTGGCAGATGATTATAAACACCATTACTTTTTGACCATTAATTTCATCAAATACATAATAACTCCCCACCCCCGCTGCGTCTCACTACCGTCAACAAATGACTTGCGATCTACCAACCTAAGAAAAAGCATTACATTTTGTCGGCAAAAGTTATAATGGAATATGAACCCACCAAAAGTGCCTGCACCTAGCCTTGAACCAGGTTCTCCTAGCTCGTCAAAAGGCGTCTGTTTCTGTAGAGTATGACCGCCGGGTGACCTTGTTTGCGCGCGCACGCGCCAGTCTTCCCGGCATGTCGTTCGCAATCGGCGGAACCCGCTGATTGTTTGTCTACATTGATCGTTGATCAACGACTTCCGTTAGCTCTCTTTTTCTGCCCTGGCTCGACTACGGTGACTGTTTGCTCGGGGCGGCTGCCGCTGCTAACTTTGGCCGTTTGTTTGAACTTGAGCTTCCTTCCTCCCTCCCCGCTCTCCTCCTTTCTTCTTGTCCCGCCGGTCGCCACTGTCAACACACGGCAAGAGGCGAGTGGTGGTCAACGGCCATGTATACCCTTCTTTTAGGAGGAAGCTCGTTCTAGGACTTTTATCCTACCAAAATACTATTATACAGTAAGATTCTGGTACGAAATAGGCCTTCCTACTAAAATCATGCCGGTGACGGCGGCGGTGGCATCATCCCTTCCAGTTCCCGCTGACTCCTTTGAGCAGATGAGCTCCATTATCTTATTTAATTTTACTAAATAATAATTTGAAACTTATTTTTAAACATAACAATAGCCATTAATACAATTTAACACTGTTTATAATAAATAAGACATTGGAATAATATATCCCAGTCTTTGAGAGACCAAATGATGTTCTTAGTAAACACGAATCTTTGTATTTTATTAAAGTTAGAACATTTTATTTCTACTTCATGATAATTTAATTATTTTCGATAATACTAGTCCAAAGGATATTGTGCCTTGTCGATTTTAAATATTTCATTTGAATTGAAAACATATTTAAAGAAATCTTGCACAAAAACTTCATTTTATCATTTGATTTGATTTCAAATAGAGATGGATTCAGTTGCGCACCTATAAATTTACTTTGAAGGTGGGGGAGAGGGGCAAACAAAGTTTTAGCCAGAGTGGAAAGGGGTTTGTTGAACGGGGTGGGTTAGCAAAGGGGAGTTTGAGAACACACTGCACTAAAAAGTAACAAATTTTGATGCACCTAGAAGCTATTGGGAATAGTATTCACTTGGCAAATTTTTAAAAATTAATTGCCTCTAGAAGCTATTTACAGTGTTCTTCGATTGGCAAATTGTTGAAATTAGTTGCCTATTAGAAAAAAAAGTAGATTAATTTCATTCAACACATCTTCATTGCTCTATTTTATGGTTAAACTTGTTTTTGAAGTTTTTACTAAAATTATTTGGGTTTGGGGAGGCAACTGCCCCATTTGCCCCTCCCCCTCCCGTATCGTCACCACATACCCTCACCCCCCGGGTGCGCCACTAGATTGAACGAATCAACTATTATAGGAATTTGAATCTTGTTTTTTCTACCTACGAAACCCGTAGAAATCATGTTGAATATAAGAATTTTACTTAACAAGTTTAATTCTTCAGTTTATAAAGAAAACTAGCTGTTGTGCCCGTTCTTCGCTTCGCTTCATTCTACAATGAGTAGCTTTGGTATTAAAAAATATATATATATATATATATATATAACTAACCAAACGAAAAAGTAACCAAATCTTAAATTATTTTAAAATACTAAACCATGTATTTGCAGCGGGATATAATTTAAAAATGTGCTATCGTTGCCTAAAAGCGATCATAAGAAAATTGAAACAAATTAATATACATAGTAACTAAAAAATATTTGAAAAAAGATCAAAGGTCAACAAATTGCATAAGTAAAATAATGGAATATAATATATATATATTGAGCCCTGCAGTTACCTGACATTTCGATTTTATACCGCAAAACACTTTATTTTTCTAATTGAGTGTGAAATATTGAGCTCCTTATTTTTAAGAACAAATATTTAAATTGTAATTATTTTATGATTATTTGGGGTGGGCTTTGTAACTTCTTGCATCACTTGCACACTTAAAAGTGTGTTTTATATACGCTTAGAAACTTTACCTCTCCTCACTTACCCTCCCAACCCGATTCACTGACCCTTGTTTTAAAATTAATAAAATTAAAACTGTTCTGATTATTTGGTGTTGTCCCTCTACATGCAAGTAGATATTTCCATTTTAAACCATTCGGAAAGTGTTCTATTTTATTAGGTTTGGAGATTTTAGGGGAGGACGCCCTTCTTCCCATTTTCCAGTTCATTTTGAAACCTAATTGGTTTTCAAAGTGTTTGAGATGGCTCTTATACCGGCCTGACAAATTAAAATCCTCCACTGCAATAATAAGTAGGTTTCTAACTAAGTTTTGAAATTTTCGAAATCCCTACCGTAGAAAATTCAAATATTTAACAATTATTTGGGTATTTGGAGTAGTCCCACTACATTCCTGGCAGTTAATTTTCCAGCCCACCTAAAAGTTTTGTTTTCTTCTAATACCCCCGTTCCCCTTATTTCCCAGAGTTATATTTAAAAAATATTGTTATTTAGAGTGGTATATTTATCTTTCTCTGCTGAATTTTTTGTATACTACACTGGAAAGTAGTTGTTCGATTAATTTTGAAAATTTGAATCCATTCTCGCCCATTTCACCAACTCAAAATTTCCTATTTTAAGACTTAATTTATCTAGAATAGTATCTCTACCTGTATGCCCAATTTCTATATTCTATCTCACTTAAAGTGATTTTTCTATGTATGTACCGTCGCTTCTCCTATCAAGTAGAAGAAGTGACAACTACATTTACAAAAAAAGTTAAATAAGGAAGGTTTGGAAGGTGCCAGCACAAGATAAATATACAAGTATAACAAATCAGTTTATTTAGATATAAACAAGCTATTATAATTACATAAGGTTCAAATAGGTCTTAGACCGAACAGTCCCTTGCTATTTTAGAGAAATTAAATTAGTTACCATTTACGTACACGTCCCAACTGGGAACTAGGTAAGGTTGAGTCTATTGTCGAGAGTAGTAACTCTTCAAACTAGTACTAAAGTACATTTTGCTACGTAGGAGCGTCCGCCTCAACAAGGTAGCAAAATAAATAGAAAGCTAATATTAATTCAAAGTTAGGCGACAATATAATACATCTATCTAGCCTCACGACTACTAGACTCAGACTTGAAAAACATAGACATTGAGTATAGTTAAATAATAGTTAACGATATCAAATTCTGGTAAGTCCTAATTTAAAGAGTTACTAAAATGTTAGTTAAATGAGCTAGCTAGCAAGAGCTACGAAACACCAAGATTAATCTCCTAGAAGAGGAATTATCATTTTACAAATAGTAAATGGCGAACTACCAAGAATCTAGTCTGTAAAGACACTATGACCGGTCTATTCCTAGTTAGTACTGCTTGGACATTAAATAGTATGTTTATACTTCAACCCTATCTTGGGTACACAATGATTATTGCAAACAATATGTATTAACTTATACAAACTGCGCCTAAAGGGGGCCGGAAACTAAGCACTAGCCCCACTGGCCAATACTATGAACTTGTTGTGCTCCCACAGGTTGTACACTAAAATGAAAAAATAGTGACTGCTATCTGTCACAGACCTAACTAGGTTATTGAAAAAAACGTTAGCTAACCTTATTTCCTCCATTAAGTGATCCTAAACATGGTCTTACCGTTTAGGGAGTCATTATTATTCCCTTATATATAAAATTATATCTTAAAGACTTATAAGAAGTCAAATACACTGACATAATAAATAAAGTCGTATGGACCAAGTTGCATAGAGCATTAAGCTCATCATTGAAAACTATGCCTTATAGGCATAGAAAAACAAGTCAGCCATTCTGACACAAAAAAACTCTCTTCTCCATTTCTAACCATCAAATACTCAGTCTCAGACGAGGCTTCATCTGCGTTGAGGTGGAGAGACTGACGCCTCACACATCGTAGTCACCAGTAGCTTGTCCGCAGATGTAGATTAACGTTGAAATTGTTATTTCGTTGAATTGATAAAATAGAGTACAAAAAGTGAAGCGAGGAATGACGGTTTTATATAGTAACAGAACTGACGTATTCGATGAGGGTCTTCAAATGAACAACAGAGGGGGTGGTAATTTGTGGAATTGTGCTGAATGACAACTAGCTTTCGAAGACTACGTGGTGAGCAGAGAGAAATAGCTCGGCCATTTCATCGAAGTGGGGCCTACTGATGAGATGTCGTTCTTCTGATGGTCCCGGCATAGTCAGCTGGGGCGGTTTTCCTGAAGTTTGGGTGTTTCCCGGTAACATGAATTCACCGGTAGTTAATACCTGCCACACACTTTTAGAATATGTTGGTTCTTGTATTCATCGTGTTAATTATATGTATGGTATTTTGAGTGTACGTGGTATACAGGAGGTTTAACATGGTACATTTTTAGCCCCACCCCCCAATTTCCTGGAGACCTATTTTGGCTCTATTGGTTGATTCCTTTACTAGCTTTCCTTTCTACATGTATGAAAATATTTCAATTTTCTCCTTTACGGGAAGTGTTTAATTCTATTAGTTCTGTAAATTTGGGGGGGATGGGGGGAAACTCTTCCTCCTCTCATTTTAAACTAGGTACTTAATTGCGATTTTATTTTTTCGGGGTGTTTGGTCTGGCTCTTAAACATTTCTGACAAATTTAAATCCTCCACCAGATTAAGTAGTTTTTATATAAGTTTTAGAAATAGTGAACCCTCCTCCCTGCCCCCCATTTCACTAACCCACAATTAAAAATTTCCAATATTAAAGAATAAATTAGGTATTTGGAGTAACCCCACTATATTCCTGGCAAATTTTGATATTCTAAAAGTGTGGTTTTCGGTTTATATAGCCCCTCCCTTCTTTTCATGGCGTTCTATTTTTTAAATTTTTAATTGTTGGACTTTTTTTATTTGGGGTAGGACGTTTAACATCCCGCGACCCACATTTTTTAAAGTTTCCCCGTTTACAATCATGACTTCACAATTACAATCCCAAGACATTTATTGCAATTGATAAATTAAAATAAATTAAACTTTGAAAAAATCTTTACAACACCCAAATTGAGTGCACAATTGAACTCAAGGTTTACCTAAGATAAAGTTATTTTTATTAGTTTAGCAGAGGCCACCCGTCCCTCCTCCCCCACCTTTTATACATTTCTTGGACCTCTGGTGTTAAATTTAACACTTTCCCATTACTATTAATATTATTATTATCTTTGGTGATCTTTTTACTAGTTTGCCAAATTTAAATTTTCTTCCACACTGAAAGTTAGATTTTCTAATAGCTTGAAAATATTTTAGGTTACACTACCCACTCTCCTCAACTTTGTTCGATTTCCACATTCCAATTTTGAAATTTTAAGACTTATTTAGTTATTTGCTATGGTTGCTTTACGTGCCTGCGAAACTTCAATTTCATCCACACCCAAAATAGTTGAATCAATTTCGAGCTCTTACATTTCCTCATTTTCACTTTTGAAATTTCATTTATTCAGACATCATTCGGCTGTGAGGTAAGGTATATTTACTTACATGCTAAATTTCAATTTTATTCAACACTGAGAAGTTTTTTTTCTATTAGTTTAATAAATTGTGAGCCCCCTATTTCTTAAACCAAACTGAAGTTTCATATATTGACTATTTTTTTATTTTTGGTCTTAACTGCTTGAAAGTATTAACATTTTTAACATCCTTAAGAAAGGTTTTTTCTATTAGTTTTTTTAATTCATAGCTTTCCTTCAACATAGATCTTGATGTTAATATTCTTATTTTTTAATATTCATATTCTTCTAGTTATTTGGAAAATCTCTTCTAATTCCCCACTTTACCACCAGTACTCCCATTTTAAACTCCAAATTTTAAAAATGTTTTGCGTTTGGGGTGTTTTCTTAACCATCCCGACAAATTTCATTTTTTTACTAAACTGATAAGATGTGGATAAATTTAGTTTTGGAAATTTACAGCCCTGTGCATTCTCGTAACTAGGTTTAATTTTAAATGTTCAATCTTTTCTGTCTATTTGGGTTTTTTTCTTTACATTTAGTAAAAAAAGATCCATTTATATACTATACCGAAGAGGGTTTTATATTTTTGGAAACTTTTAAAGGAACACCCTTCTATTTTCTGGACTTTTATTTTGAAATTTAAGAATTTTAAAACCTCCCTTTAGCTTGGAAAATTTCGAAGCCTCCCCATTTCACCAACGTCCACTTATAAAGAGAGAATATACAACACTAATTTTGATATTTGGAGTGATCTCGCTGCATTAATTGCAAATTTAATTTTCCACCTACCCTAGAATGTTTTTTTTTCCACTTAAATACCACCACCGCACCCCCACCCCGGATCTTTCAGTTCCACTTTGATTTTTAAAATTTTCAGATCCTAATGTTTATTTGTAGACCTTAATAGTCCCTAAGCCCACTTGCCAAATTTCAGTATTATCCCACACAGAAAAGTAGTTTGCATTAGTTTTGGAAATGCCCCCATTCCCCTTACGGCCCCCATCATTTCTCCAATTCTCTCTTAGAAGTTTATATATATATATATATATTTTTTAAAGTTTCCTGAAGGAGTCCATCTACCTTTTTGGCAAATTTAAATTTTCTACCCTACATAAAAGGGCTTTTGTCTTTAATACCCCCTCTTTCTTTTTACCTTCTTTCTCGGGGTCCCTTTTAAAATTTCTAGAATCTTCTTACATTCCTTCCAAATTTCTATTTTCTAATACACTGATAAGTTGTTTTTGCTGACTTTGGAAATTTAAACCTCTTAACCTCCATCTCCTTCCCCACATGTATAGCTACCGGTTATAAAGTTCGATTTCTTAAGCTGTATTTGGGTAAGCTGTATTTGGGTATCTTAAAGTGTCGTACCTTCACGCCAAATTTAGATTTTATACCACAGTAGATTAATAATTATTTTTCTGACTATACCCCCCTGCTATTTCCTGACTCTTATAAAAAAATGTAAGGTTTTCATACTTTTATAATTATTTGGAGTGGTCAAATTTGAATTATTTACCTCATTTTATTTTTAAGCTTTTTACCCCCCCCCCCTCCCCCTCTATTACCTGAAGAAATCCCACTATATTCCTGCCAAGCAAAATTTCAAGTTTATAATACCAGGGGTGGGGGAAATGAGTAAGTCAGTGAGTCCCACACCTTTCTGCGCCTCTCCACCTTCTTAGGGCAATATATTTGAAAAACCTTCAAAAGATCTCACCCTTTTTAGAAAATAAACCTTTTATTTAAATTTAAATATCTGCTGGCTCAAAAGCTACATCGATTAATTTTGAAAACTTTCAACTTTCTCCGCTATAGAGGTCAAATTTCATATTTTAAAACTTTGTTGTTTATCTGGGGCTGTTCTTCTATCATCTTTCCAAATTTAGATTTTCTACGACACTTAGTAGCTATTTTATATTTAAGCTACCCTCCTCCCCCATGTATCCTGAAATTATATCTACAAATGTAAGGTTTTCAGACTTATGATCATTTAGAGTACCCTTTACCTTCCTGGCAAATTTTAATTTTATACCTCATCTAAATATTTTTTTAATTAAAGCCCTCCTCCCCCTTTTTTTCCTGTTTACTGATTTGTAATGTTATTATGGGGCAATCACTCTACCTTCATGGCAAATTTTAGCTTTCCAGCTCTTCTGGATGTGGGTTTTCATTTCCAGTCAGATCTACATTCAGCTTTATATATATATATAGATAGATAATAACATAATGTCAACATGTTTTGTTTCGTTGCATTCATTGTAACATTCACTTAAATGGTAAGTTTGTTGTAAGTTGTTTTGGGTTCTGGTTAAGTATTTTCTTCAATAATTTTGGTTTAAAACCCCAATAAGATATGTAACCGCTCTAAAACACATCATTTCTCAAAAAAAAAAAAAAAAATCTCTTCTCGATTGGGTATCTTTAAGAGTTGAGGATTAGAGAGTTCTATCTATAATTTAAAACAAATTTAGAACTTATTTTAGAAAGTGAGAATGCACACCAGTGTAGTATTAAACTGTTTATAAAGTAACGTTGAAATAAATATTTCCAAATTTAAATAATATTAAACAATAACTATCGGTATTTTCTTTAAAATGAACATTTTCTATATATATTTTTTAATATTTCATTTAAAATTTCAATATTCCCAGCACATATTACTAGCCGTCCGGGCTTTACTCATTTTAATAATTAAGAGAAAAGTACCCTCATTTGCGTGAAGGTATGGGGAAACCATTTAAGAAAAACCACGCTCAATACTAAAGGCGTTGCTAGCTCCTTAATTAAAGGAGAATGAAACAATTTTCACTTTAAATTTGTTGTGTACCAACTGAATAACACGAATTATATGGTGACGAAATTTATTTTATAAAATCATATAAATTATTATTTATTTTAATCAATTTATGTATTTCTTCAAATGTGTAATAGATATAATTTTTCCGAATCAAACACATCAATGTTTCTTTTACGTTTAAGTGAACTATTTTTTTAATTCTCGGAGAGAGTCACTCAAAAATCACTCATGGTAACCGTAAAATGTTGTCGCCATTTGATTGGTACAAAATTCATTTTACATGAATGGTTTTTATATTCTTGCTATCGATCAGTGTCGGTAAATTAGGTATATCAAATCTGGTGTTATGTAAAATGTGATAGGAAATGGTACATGAAAGTAGTGAACTATCCTACTCACACTAAGATCCGAAAGTTAAGAAAAAATCATAATAAATGAGAAATATTCGTCGCTGGTTATGAGTATGTGCATTGTTGCCAGATTTTATATTTAAACTTTTTAGAAACGGTCTTTATTAAAACTTTTTTGTTGTTGAATCCATATACATTTCAAATTGTATTAATTTATTTAAAAATAGGAGATAGACCCGTTTCTATGGTCTAATGGTTTAAGGCGTCTCTCTCTTGGAAAACACTAGACTGCCAATGACGGGTAAATCGTTGTTTTAAAATCTGTCGGGTGTTCTGGAGGTATTTTTTCCTAAATGGCTTAACACTCTTCCGCCACGCAAATGCGGCGTAACTTCCTCTAAAGTCAACCTTCCTCATCCTTAATACACATAGGCTACATATACGCATAAGAATACGCCGAAGAAATAATGAAACGCGGTGACAAAAAAAAAATCGAGAACATCAGTCCGTGACATGTCTTATTTCAGGGATGAACAGTCATCTTATTTTACAGTGTCCCATTTGATCAGATTATTAGGTGATGTGTTTTTTCCTGTTCCTCCGCTAACAATGCCTTTATCAGATCATCCATCCGGGGCTCGAATGGAGGCCTCCCTGTCATCGACAATTCGTTCACCGGCAAAACTGACATCACATACCAGTAGTAATCAAATTGAAGCTCATGGCAATACTTGCTTACCATGGCTAAGATTCGGGGGTGATTTATAGTGTTGGTGCTTGGTTTAATTTGTCCTTGTGCTTCCTTTCTGTGAAAATAATTCAACATCAAACCTATTTAACGTACTATATGCATGTTCAGGATCTACGGATATTGTCCACACAGCTACTCAACCATTATTTTCATCACATCCACCAGATACCAGAGAATATCACATTTTAACTACATCCACAAAATTCCTGTTTGTAGCCAGTTATCGCAGAGTTAATGCTTACCTTTCTTTTGTATGTATTGTTCCTCATATTTGTGTTTTTCCTTGTGTGTCTAAAGGTTATAAAGAACTGAACTAATTTTAGATAGATAGCTGGTCTCATATTTGTGGCCTTTTTGGATATTTTATCCGCTCTGAACGAATTATAGCGAGTACAAAATTTGCAGTTTACGTAGCAGGGAATGACAGTCCTGGCATGGCCCGTGTGTGGCGAATCCTGGAAAGCCAGGAATGACAGTTATGTCATGACAAGCCGAGAATGACCGTGCGGAGGGACCCTTAGGAACGGACTCTTGGGTAATCTCTATTTGTATCGCCCTCTTTCGTTCACTTTTCAATCTCTTTATTTGTTTTCAGTTATTTATGTTTATGCATCATATTTTTTGCCTCTGTTTCTGTGATCAAGAGGTAGGGGTAGTTGAGTATGGTTCTCGGAGGTTGGCACCAAGAAGGTGGTTTTTATTTAATGACAAATATCTCTCTACAAGGGTCGCTAATGTTCTTCGAATCAGGCAAGCCTGAATATTTCTTTT
>CABFVZ010003627.1:42128-69562 GCA_902151445.1 Timema monikensis
GTGGGGGGGGGGGGGGGTCTTTAAGCTTCTCCTTTTTTCTTTCTCTCCTCTCCCAACCAACAGATGACCTTGAAGGAAAGGGCAAATAAAGACATTGTGACCCCTCAGTCACACCATAGTGCTTTCTAGTGGTTTCATATAGAACTACAAGCTTTGACCCATTTTACAGCTGTGCTTTGTTCAACTCTCGACGTCTCACATTCGCGCCGGCTATAAGAAACGTGACTGTGCCCGTAGGATGATTGAGCCACTCATCTATTTGTTGCAGTTTGTGTACCTGGGCGTGGTGACCAGTATCGAGAGCAACCACAAGAATGTGGAGAGCGCTCGTAAGGGTCAGGAGGTGTGCATCAAGATCGAGCCGGTCCCCGGGGAGGCGCCAAAGATGTTCGGCAGGCACTTCGATGAAAAGGACTTCCTCATCAGCAAGGTCAGTTCGTTCTCTAATGTTCCTTGGTTCCTTCTCTTACTACCCGTCGAGGATATCTGCGTATTATTTTATACTAGTGCGGGGGCCGACATCTTAGATCAGTCGGAAGCCTGTCTGCCAACCGAACTAGGAGTATTGGGTTCGATCCCTAGCATGGCCAAAAAATTTATCATTGGTGAAATATGGGTTTCCGCTGTAACAGTGCTGAAATAACGGCTGGGGGCTGGATACTGTGTCTGTATATTTAAGTTAATTTATAAGTTGTGTGCTGATACACTGCCGGTTCAGAAAGTGCACGTTAAATACTTCAAATAAAAACTAATAATAGAAGGATTAAGAAATTAACTTAAGACTTAAGGGCATTCTATCCACATTTACGTTGAGGTAGAATGGGAAACCATTTAGGAAAGAAACATTTCACTATACCCGGCTGGGACTCGACCCCTAACCTCACCGTCACCGTAAAATAAGACAATATGAGAGTTGTCTTCACCGGTGCTGATATGTTTAGTATTGTTTACTGATAGGTTGCCACAGAAAGACATTTGAACAACGTGTATGTTACACCCCAATAGGAAACTGTCGCTTTTCGTAAATTGGCCTTTTCTATTGACTATGTCACGAACTGGGTAAAAATTGCATAAACTCTTGCCCCATTTCATGAACTGGAACTTTTGTACTATCTATTACAAGCTTAACTGAAATTCCTGTTAATATATTATATTAACCCAACCTAACTTAACCCTCCATATTAAAACGATTAAAAGTTAGATTAAAAAACTTAAAGACCAAACCTGTTTTTCACTTGTTCATTTCACGGACCGGGCAAAAACGTCGTTTTATTCATTAATTGGGTAACGATTGGAGATGGCCAATTCATGAAGTAGCCAGTATGTGAAATGGACAAGTGAAGAAGCCATTTAACGAAACGGCAGAAATCTGGTCATTTCATGAAATGCTCGATTTCACTTTTGGGGTGTAACAAATACAACGACATAGACGTAGGACAGCCAACACTGACTAAGGATCACAATATTTATCTCTCATCTGTAACATTTCCACTATCTGGTGGCATTCGCACCAAGACATTAAGCTCATCTTGTCTGATTTCCCAGGGGAGCCAGTGATTCGATTCCTGACTTGTTGAAATGAAATAGTTTTTATTTAAATGGTTTCCAACACGCCCTTTGCACCAATTTTGGTTTCTTTCTCCTTTACCCTAATTAGTGTGAGTACGTGGATAGCCCGGACGGGTATTAAGATGTGGTTCACTGACACATGCGGTCTAAAATTATAGTTGAGGAACGCATTACCTAGCGTACGGATACATAAAAGTATTTTTGATAACTTTCAGTTATCAACACTAAGACTGTTCTTATGGTGGTCCGACTATACATATCGTAGGCCTACTGTTATTTCAAAGAATAAATACTTAATTTGTCGAAAAATCACTACTGCCTTCGATCTACATCCAATCCACAACATTTATTATTCGTTCGTTTAGCCTTGCATTTGCGGTAATCTTTGTTGTGAGGATTTTATATAATTTATTTATGTTTAATTATGACACTAAATACTTAACGTAGCTGGGCTACGAAAAGAATCACATAGCTTAATGTTGGTGTCAAGTCGTCATATTACATTTCCTGAATTGTGTGCCTGTCGGGGTCCCTCTCCCCAAACACACATCCAGATAATAATGAGAAATCATCCTGCCTTCTGATATATAAACATATACTAAGCGTGAAATCCGAAATTGCGCTTGCCGGAGAAAGGCCAAACCCCAATTAGGCCTACATATATAATTTTGAACCGAAAACAAATTTAACATCTAAACTAGCCACAGTAAGAAATAAAGATATTTTATTGGTACATAAATTCACTAACCAGAAGGTTCATACTAAAAAGTCTTTTTTTTATTATTAAATGCATAATGGAAGCGTCCTGGCACCAAATTCACGCCTCCAAGAACTAACATTTAAAACCTGTGAAAACAGGCCATATGTTTTATGTAAACTTATGTAAATCTGGAAATGGCCATCTCTATTTTATTTTTATTTTTTATGCTTGTAACATGATTTCACTGTTAATAAATTTAAACTTTATTTGTGAACATGACTCTAAATCTATTTCATCATATGACATGGGACCTCAAGGTGTCTACATGTCATGAAATGTAGTTTCGCTCGTGAAATTATGATAATTATGATTAGTTATGAACTCACTTTGCGAGAATATGTGATCTTAATTTTGGCAGTCTTTTATATGACTCATAGATAGCTTTTCCAGGTTAACGAATAAGTCATTAGAACTTGTTTTGCTGGACTATTTGACAAAATAAAATAATTCTTCAAGACAAACTTGTTTAATAACATAAGCCTGAGAACAGGCATCCATGTACAAAACCAAAATTCAATGAACAGTTTAATAATTATCATTTGTGAATGGGGGTCATCTTTACCAAACTTTATTTCATTGTATAATATAGTGTAACTTTTTATATTTTCTTTGTTTTAGACCGTCACAAACTTTGTGGGTAGATATGAAAGTTAAGCTATACCTTGATTTTCTACGAATTGACATTTCAAGCACCTTTTAGAAAATACAAATTTTTTTTGCGGTCAACTTTGATAATATTTGCCTATATTATGTATGCTATTTTATAGATATTTATTAATGATATACAGTCAAAACTCGATTATAACGAACACTAGGGAACCAACTACATTTACCCCTTATCAATGGACTTAACTCACTATATTAGTGCTGAGTTAAATCAAACTTTTTTCTTCTCAATAACTTGATAAAAAAAGATAGATTCAAAAAACAAAAGAAATATCAAAGAGAGAAAAATAATGGAATTAAATACCTAAAAATTATGTGTATCAATATGCTTGTATAAACTACAATAAATTTAATATTAAACACAATTTATTTATCATTAATTAAAAACAAAACTTTGTTTCTAACTGATTTTACTGTCGTGGGGAAGCAGGGCTGGAGGCTAGACATTGGAGGGGTAGGTAGAGTGGGGGTGGTTTCCAAAGACAAAGTAAGGTCATAAACTGGCCTATTGCCCCATGTGGATTCATAAAAGCTAAGTCACCCCTTTAATTTTTTGTCTGTGCCTAAAATACGATATTCCTGACCATCCGAGTAATTAATAACGTTTGCATAGCTCGACATTTGTGCTGCGAGCTACAGTAGCCCCATGGCTTCTTTGGTGCTGACTGACAGCTCACAGCTGAGAGCTTTGAAAGTTACCAGACCAAATTATGTATCCCTACGCCGAACCATATGATCTGAAAAAACATGTTTTAGCAGCTGTCACTTCTGACAGCCAAAATTTAGGTATATACATATATATATATATATATATAGGTAATGTTGACTGTCAGAAGTCAGCTGTGAGCTGTCAGTCAGCACCAAAGAATCCATGGGGCTACTGTCTATTCGTCAAGTACGCTGGTTATAAAATAAAGCACTTGTTTATTAATACACGTAAATTAAAATCATCGTGATTTTTTTCTCATTACAGCCATGATCTAATTTCCATTTCCATTCTCGTTGCAACTAAATTCGACTATATATCAACAGTAAAGGTAAATCTAGTAACTTTTCTGGCTGCCAGATATGTCCATTTGTAAGAAAATCGGGGTGTACTTAAAGAGTATGACGTGAAAATATACTAATTTTGGTACTAATACCAAACATACTTTGTTGAAATAGATGGTTTCTTTTTAGAGTCAAGGCCAGATTGGAATTCTCTAATCATATCTGAATTTTACTTAATTCAAGTTGGAAAAAGGGTAACACTTTCTAAGAATTTACCTACCTATCTTTACTTTTAACCTTACTATGGGGAGTGCAATACTTTTTTTTTCTATGAACTTTTCACGTTCTCAATCTTTACTTATTAAAATGTTGAATTTATTATTTTCAGTATTAAGATGAGCCCTCTTTCTTCTGTCTAGAAAGAAATCTCAACAGAGGCTCTTTGTTTTCATATTTAATTATAAGAGGATATAATACATAAATATATAGAAGACAGTATTCGAAACTCTCATAATTGACACCATCTATTAAAAGTGAACATATAAAAGTAGATTTAATAACGTCTGGAACTATCAGATAAGGATTTTCTGATGGCGATCTAACTGTAGCTGCTGTTAACTACTAGCGTTGTAACACTGATCATTAACTAGTTTGTGTCTGAAGATTGAGGTCAAGAGGTGTCTAGTTGTTCTCAGCACAAAGTGTACTGTGACTCTTTACCCCCCCTCCCCTTTTCCCTCTTTTTCTCCTCTCTTTTCTTGCCGCCTCTGCTTCGTTCGAAATGGCTGGCGTGCAAGTTTCCCCTTCTTTTTATATAGTTAAATTTAATAGCTTCATTGATGAAATTGAAAGAGAGTTTGTGGCCATTCAAGTCCACCTGGCCTGCGTTGTTAGTGGGAGATAATTAATGCACCCACCTCTTCCTCATCCCCCTTTTCCTTCTAACTTTTGAAAGAAAAAAAATTCCATACATATTCTTTCCCTATCCCCCACCCCCTTTACCCTTATTTTAAATGTTTTCTTTAAGGTTTTTTATTATTTTTAAAAAATTGGTAAGAAACGAGCCCCCACCGTTGGGCACACGGACCAAACGTTAAGCTTTGCTGAGTTTTTTTTTTCTAAATGGCTTCCCACTCATTCTTCACGCAAATACGATTATATTTCCTCTAAATTATATCTTGCTCACTTCTACTCCATTAGTCTTAAATATGTGGATAGACCGGTGGGTGCACAAGAAAACAACGAATAAAAAATAAACTATGTTTTATATTTCGATACATTTATTTTATTTTATAACACATCTCAACTCATATCACCTTAGCTCAGTCGATAACGTGTCTTTTTAACTGAACATAGGGTTCCATATTCGATTCCTGGCAAGGCCGAAAAATTCATCACTGGTGAAATTTGGGCTTCCCCTTTCACAGTGATGAATTAACGGCCGGGGACTGGATTTTGTGTCTGTTCTATATTTAAGTTAGTTTATAAGTCGTGTGCTGATATAATCAGTCGATTAAAAAAGTGCACGTTAAATAGGCCTGCCTCAAATTAAATGAAAATATGAACTAACACATTTGATGGTTTAATTATTGTTAATAATAATTGTTATTGTGTGTGGGTGGTGAGCCAGGCTGGCCACATTCAGGGAAAATATGAAAAACCTGGAAATGTAAGGGAATTAAAACCATCATTAAAATAAGGAAATTTTGAACTTGATCAAACACTTTTTAATTAAACCTAGACTCTTAATTTTTTCTAACAAAGTACCTATGTTTATATTTTGAACATACTTATCAAATTTTAATATGGGTTTTAATTAAGGAAAATTGGATTCTTGAATCAGGAAAGTTCAGTGATTAAAAAAAAAATTGAGACCACACTGCAGTTGCAAGAGTCTCCCTTTCCACTTTTCTTAATTTGCTCTGAATCTCAAATAAGACCAAGTTGAGAGAGCACCTCGGACCCAGAGTTAAGTAAGCCGGCCAGGTCCCGACTCGGAACTACTGATATGAGAGGCATAATCTTGTTTTGATTCCTCCCTGAAATTCTCCACATATTTAAATGAAACGATTACAACCGATGTATCCCAACTTTCCTAAGGACGCTAACACACAAATATTATCAAATGAGTTACGATAAAGTGATAACCAAGGTTCCAGTTCTCTTCTCACACTCACTTATTGACTACATCGCTAGATGGTTGAGTGTGTCACAACCTATTTGGCTGCTACGGTAATGTCACATAAATAAATAAATGGTACGGCCAAGGCCGTAGACCAGCCAATAGTTTCAGGGGGGGGGGGGGGGGGGGGGGGTCAAACGGGACATTTGTTACCCCCNATACCGGAGGCTAAAAAAAATTCTAAATGATAAACAATTCTAGAAGATATATGAAGTGTTTTTTATGACAACATAAGCCCCTAACTGCTGGAGGCTAGGAATTTTTTTAAATATTAAACACCTCTAGAAACAATCTAAAAGGTTTTTGTGGCAACATAACCTCCTAACTGACGAAGGCTAGAAAAAATTATAAATATTAAACACCTCTATAAGCTCTCTGAAGTGATTTTTATGATAACACAGCCCCCTAATTTGTACTTGTATCTTAAGTTTAATATGGTTTGAACCATAAATAAAGCCAAAATTTCGGAGGGTTGGGAGGTGGGTTGAACATCCCCCCCGACTACGGCCTGTGATACGGTGCACCGCACATGCTTTCTTCCGCTTTTATCTTAAAATAGACATTTACTAAGAGCTCGTAAGATATTTGAAACGAAATAATAGGTCTATACATTGTTGTAGAAATATTGTAAATGAAATAATATACACTGTTACTTACTCCATGGAATTAGGAACTAGGAACACTGTTACATAACAATTGAGAAAAAAGAAACATCTTTGTCCACCAAAGAACATAAGAATCAAATTCATTTTCAAATACCTGAATTAAAAAGTATATAATATATTTGCTTATAGCTAAGATATTATTGGTTTTATAAATATATAGTTCAAGTAAAAGATTTGTATCTTTAATAGTATTACAACTTTACAATGATAAGTTATTTCGTATCTCAAGTTATTTTCTTGAGAAATATTGCCACCTTGTTTATATTAATAAACATGGTCTAAATATAATAATTAATGGAAATAGTTAGAGCTAGTTTCGAGAAAATCAATTTACTGTATTTTGACCTTTAGTAAACTACCCTTAAGCTTAGAGTTAGAAATCTAATTCCAAAAACCTCTTGGGGGGGAAGGGAGGGACCTTAACTCCATATACCAAGTTTTAGTCTAATTGGTAAAATAATTTCAGCTCTACCCCGAGGTACAGACAGACACACAGTATTGCGAAAACAATTTTTTGCGTTTATGAGGGTCATGAAACGTCAACATTTATCAAAATCCTTAGTTCGATTTTTTTGACGATCATTACACTTTCTTTCCGAGGTGTTGAGAGAAAGTAAGAAGATACATCTTATAGGAAATTTAATCGCATTTTCTTAGAGAGATTGGGTAGCTATTTAGTATAAACCACCCTCAATACACCCTTCTGGGAATCGAAACCAGACCTCCCGTTACCAGAAAACCAGACTTAGTGAGCTTAACATTTATACCGCTTGACCACCTGTGCAGGTACCGGATTTAGTAATACTTAAATAATAAAATCAATGTCTAAGCCATTGGTTCCCAAAGTGGGCTGTACTACCCCTGAGGGTGGTGAGGGGTTGATCTTAGAGACTTGATAAGTTATCAGACATTGGGAAACAAGCCCATCCATAGCTTTAGAAATTTACTGAACATTAAAGTAGTTAGTAAATGTGCTATCTAAGAGACTTGCTACATAGCTTCAGAGGTTTAAAAGCTGTTATCACTGGATATATCTATTAATTTTTTTTAAATTAACTAAACTAACGCTACTTTCGCAATATACTGGACTGTCAGTGATGGGGAGATGGGCGTTCAAATCCCGGTCGGGTGTACTGAGGGTGATCTTTCCTAAATGGTTTTCCACTCTTCATCCACGTAAATGCTGTTACACTTCTTCTAAATTAAAATTTCACCTTCCTAACTTATCATCGTAATTAGTACGCAAGCGTATAACGACGTACGTGTAGTAAAATGTGTTGCTAAGAAAAGAAAACTAAAGCTAAAAGTTTTAAGTTAACATCAATTGGTCGTGAAATGTTAATGGTTTTGAATTTTATTGTGCTATTTTTCCTCTTTAATGAGCCGAGCAAACCGCCTTTCGTTNCATCTTACTACCCATTCGGGTTATACGCCTATTTACTAATTACACTAATGGTTTGGGGATAAAGAAGGTTTTAATTTAGATTAAGTGCACCCGAAAAGGTGAGCGGAAAACCATTTAGGAAAATCCCCCTTCAGTTCACCCGATCGGGATTTCCCCGTCTTCGGCAGTCTAGTCCAACATGAAAGTAGTGCGTTAGACCACGCGGCCAATAAGCGGGTCTTTCGGATGTTGAATTTCTCTTTTGATGATGCTATTGAGCAATATCAGCGCTTTGAGAATAGCTAATTTTAATTTTTAAGCTACAGGATATTAATCTTATTACTTATATTTGTGTTTTTGTTTTTATGGGCATCATTAATGTGAATAACGCCTTTTAAAGGGTGGAGAGCATTTGGTATGTGTGGTGGATCGAAAAATCGTCACCTGAGAATAAAAGTGTTTTATGTCCAATTTTCCACTTTTGTGTAAAAGAGCATTGAAGTTCTACCATGTTACTAACCAATGTTACTAGATCACAACTCGAGCCCTCTTAAGTCGTTATGCAGTGGTTTCAACTTAACCACAGGTGAACCATGTACATTCTAAATATACGGTAACACCAAATATATCAAATTTAACACTTTTGGAGATAGAACACTTGCATTCTCGGGTGATGAAATGTTTAGGGACCACTGGTTTAAACGAATACGTCCTCTTCTGCAATTCAAATCTTACGAAATTTGTACAGTAAAATGTTGATCTCTACTCGAAACACGATTGTTTGACAGTTGTCTCGGGTTTGTTGTTATGTGTGATGGTCGAGTGTTTGCACTTCCAGTTTGTGGGATTGTCTTGTTATTCTCAACACCTGGAGAGGAACTACTCGTTATTTTCTCTCGCCGTATCGTCAAGTGGGTGCGGTGCGTCTAATTGGAACTGTCCACATCGCTTTAAATGTGCGCTCGTCAAAATAGAAAATAAATAAACACAAAATTTCCTTTGCCACAAATTATATCTTTATTTGTTTCTAATTATAAGAACTTTTATACTTTATTTATTTTTAGATAACGATTGAAATTCCAACTCATAATTATTTCACGTCTGACACTTTCAAACCAACTAAAACAACTTTTGTTTCTTGGAAAAGATAGCAGATACCAGTATCATTCAGTCAGCCCTCTACAGCATGAGCTTTACTTAAGTTTGTCATTGGTGTGGGTCATGCATGGTACTACGAATATCATCGGCTGACACTTCTAAGACCCGGTGGCCTCGAGCGATGTGCGTCATCTTTGAAGTCGCGTTGTGACGCTGCGTCACTGCTAAAAGCGACCTGCGTCTGGTGACACTAAGTTGACGCCGCGTCACAGCACCCGGAGCAGTGCACACTAGCGACTAATGCCCTGACATGAACTTATAGGTCATATTTATGATATTTGTAGCAATGATGTATAGGCATTTTGCCTAACATTAGGTCTCTACTCATTATTTTATAAGTGAACACTGGTTGTGACATGTTTCAAGTACTTTATAACTTGTTATTGTTAAAATAAATGTTAGGTAGTATTGTATCTAAATTTAATGCACTTTTGCTATAATTTTCGGATAATCCAGATGACATTGATTCCAGTTAGTCCTTATAAACGAAGTTTCACTGTATATATAAACAATTTTTTCCCAATTCATAAAAATTATCGGGAAAAAAAAATTGAGATAGAACTCGCCAAGTTGCTTTAGCATTATGGCTTCCATTTCATCAGTATATGAATATACTGTTATAGCGTCTTGCATATCTTCATCCTTGCAGCTTGTTTTTAATTTCTGTCGTGGTATTCTTCTAGGCACGACTTCCAAATGACAGGCTTACTCTACTCTACCCCGCACCTCATTGATAAAAAGTTATGTGTCTATTTCATCCTCCATTCTGACTGTATTCTGATTACCGTCACAATGACGCGCGCAGTTCGTATGTACTGCTAGGTACTGACAGAACGCTGATAGTAGCGTCACCGCCACGTTTTTCAGAAACCCGCGTCACTAGTTTTGACGCCAACTTGCCACTAGACCTCTCGTCCCGTGTGAACTCCATCATTCGAATCAAAGTAATGCTGAGATGCAGCGTCACATGACGCGACTGCAAAGATGACGCACGTCGCTCGTGGGCACCGGGCCTAAGACACTATGCACTGGGGATACAGGGGGAGGAGGAGGGCACGTCCCCTCCAATAATCTCCCCAAATGGGATACTCTTAGTAGTGTTAAATAAGTGTGAATTGATTCGTTTATGGAATGGAAAATCTACATTTGGAGCAATGGATACACCATTAAGTCAGTTACCATACAGTATTAATCATTATTCCTTTGATGCAATTTTCAATTTTTATTTTCTAATTTAACGCTAAAATAAGTACATTCTGCCCCACCCCCACCTACCTCCATCCCACCAAATAAGAGCTAGGCACTCTTCCTCAATTCGTTGACTAACCAGCTCTGCTATATTTTAGTTCGAACACCAGTCAGGTCGAAGTTACTCTATGTGAAATTGTGTATGGTATGAGGGGTTCTGAAGTATTTATAAGTGCAGTCCCAAGTGTAGCAACCCTTATTGTGTTAAAAACCTTAAAACCACTGTTGTTCTTACATGATAATGATGATGATAGTTATTTTCTTGTAACTTTATTGTCATGATTTAAACAGTAAGGCATTATTATTATAATTTCATTTGTTTACTACCTTGTATAAAATGTATCAAAGATACACAATATTTATATATATTATTTTAGGGGTTATTTTTAATATGCATAACAATACACCTTTGGAATATCAAGTCGTAAGCATGGCTTTAAAATGTAGCCAGTGTAAAAAACCAATATTTGATATTATGTGCTCTATATTTTAGTTATGCTTTATATAATTTAAGTTTTTTACTAAAATCATTTATGGTGTAGGGAGGGGTAGGCAGATTCTTCCCCCTCCCCCTTCCCCTTTAGAGTCTCCAATGGTTTTGTTGGAAATGCAACTTTAACTTTGTGCAACAACATTCAAAGGGAATCCGATAATTTCCTGAAATACAGTATCTTATTAATTTTTTTATTTTGGTCAAATCTTTGTGAATTTGGCCATGATTGTATTGGTAAACAGAAACAGATTAATTGAAGATGTCAAACTAATAATTGAATTAATTTTAAATGTTTGCATTTAGAAGTATATCTATGGTAAATTTGCTTCTTTTAAAGGCATAAACCATTGCGTTTGCTAGCTCATAGGTTCGACTCTGACGTCATCCCCTCCCTCGGCTGACCTTGTATATTTGTAGTACCATGAGGTGGGTAATCCTCCTCGCCCTGGCATATTATGTTCTGCTAGTCTCTGTTGTATCTACCGTTGGTACAGTCAAAACTAGAAATTTTAAATCTACATTTTCAATTATTAATTTGGTCACAATAACATAAACGAGTAGAGTTGAACTAATCCGACACCTTAGCTCAATCGGTAACGTGTCTGCCTATTGAGCTAAACGTCCCGAGTTCGATTCCCAGCATGGCTGAAAAACTTATAATTGGTGGAATTTGGGTTTACCCTTTCACATTGATACATTAACGGCTGGGGGAGTTAGACTAAAAACAAAATTAATCCGAAAGAAATACATTTTGTGTTACAAAATGAGTTTAAATCAAATTATCGGAATATTAAAAGAAAATTACTCATAAAATGATGTATTTTATCTTTAAATTGCTTATTTTTTTCAGCACCGCGTCTTACTACCCATTCGGGTTATACGCCTGTTTACTAATTAGGCCAAAGGGTTAGGTATGATAAAGTTGAATTTAGATTAAGTGTACCCGCATTTGCGTGGAGAGAGAGTGGGGAAACTATTTAGGGGGAAAACCTTCAGTACACCCGACCTGGATCGAAAAATGATCTCCTGTCATCGGCAGTCTAGACTATTGCGAGAGTAGAGCCTTAGAACATGCGGCCACCGAAGCGGGAGCTTAACATTTAACATATCATATTGAATTGCGTTCACTTCATGCTTGTCTAAATAGACTAAATTTCATCCCCATACCTCTTAACTCCTTGACCATAACATTGGTACATTAAATAGCAAGTATTACCCCATGAATTTATGCACTTTAATGATTTTGAAATCATTGAATCGGCATTTATAGATTATAATTATAGTCCTGTGTAAATAGTAAAATACAATTTTTATTGACGCGTGGCCTCAACAACACTTATATTTTGATATTGTGATGTGTTCCATTTAAAAAATCAGAAATGTGAATTTTGAATAAAAGATAGTCCAATCAAACTTGTTTAATGTTAATTGTCGAGAGAATCATAAGTAAATCGTTAAACCATATTCCCAAGAACTTTACCTCCCCATTGTAAGAAAATATTGAAGGGCAATATACCCATGTCCCCTCCTGAACTCCTCCCAGCTCCAGCGCCTATGGAATTGTTACGATTCCGAGTTAGTAATTTTCACGATTTACGAATGCTGAATCGTTCGTTTAAAGCAAAATCTTGAATAATTGTGTCAGTTTTGACTTTTTCTTTCTTTTTTTTCTTTTTTTTCAACTAACATGTTATAAAAATTCTGAAAATAGTTTCAATTCAGAGTTGAGCACGGAAACCATTATTCAGAGTTTTGTTCGCGATCCTTTTATAAAGGCCTACATTTATATTAAGAAACTTAGAAACTATTTAAATTTTGTAATATAGGCTAAAATTGATTTTATGACATGCAATTCTAACTAAAATTAAATACATGGGACGATTAAGTAAATTTTATCTTTTAAAATCTTTGTGGAAACTTATTTGTTTGAATGCCTCTAGGTAATTAGTGGTATATTTTATAATTTGATCTAAAGTCTAACATATTTCTAGAAAATAGTGAAATCCCTTCCTTTATAACTGTATTCTTAAATCCTCGATTAATTGTATACCGTGAACTGTAGAATCGTCGTTTTAACATGAGCTCTGTGAGATTTTTTTTTTCTTCTTCAACCCCCTCGATTCATGGGGCGCAAGGACCTCTTTTTCATTCAAGCCTTCAGCACCACTCATTCACCCCTTACAACCAAGACCGGGATATCCCCGGGCAGAGCTGAGGTCAACCCTACACACGTGTCATCCAAAAACTCATCAATGAGGGAAGTGGTGGCTGACTAACAACCCACCCCCTTCACCCCCCATGCCTTATTGTGACCTAATTCTTTCTCCAAAGAGGCTATGTTTGTTCAGTTATTTTTATCTTCGCGAATAACCCCCTCCACTTTTTTTTCCACTTGCACCATTGAAGGTAAATGTGACCTGATTTGAACCCTGGGTATCTGAGGGGTGAGAGGAGAGTGCGTGACCCAGTTCACGACGAAGTGAGTCACAGCTCTTGTACACGTGTCGACTTCCTCCCTCTACCCCTTGTTCAAGGCCGCTGTATTGATCCATATCTCCTTCGCTGCACGAGGCGCGCCCAACCGACTTCAGAAGGCTGATTTTATTTTGGAATAACTTATATTTTCTAATCGCAGAAATAGTATCACTCAACTTAGTGCCATCTAATAAAATAACATGTCCTGACTGACTGACTGACTGATTCATCATCGCCGAGCGCAAACTATCAAGGCTACAAGCATGAAATTCGGACTGTATATTCATTTTGTTATGTAGGCACCCACTAAGAAAGTATTTTAGAAAATTCCACCCCAAAGGGGTCAAAATAGGGGATGATAATATGTATGATAATATGTATGAAAGTCCATCATTTTGAAAGTTACATAAACAAAATTTTGTATTTCGGTTATTGACGTAAAACAAATAAATACGTGTTTCAGGAATTTTGGAAATTTTATTTAATAAGGGATGAAAAAGGGGGTGAAAGTTTGTATCGGACTTGCATTATTTTTGATCTGAGGTCAAGTTATGGTCATCAACGTAACGTAATATTTTAAATTAATCTGTAAATACATATGTATATTTTCGTATTTGTATATAATCAACTTCCACGCGAGCAAAGCCGCGGGCAACAGCTATCTAGTCTATAATAATCATTAAGGTGGAATGGAAGGAGACGCGAGAAAAAGCCAGTGTTTTTGGAATTTTACTAGCCAAAATAAATAAAATATTGCTCCACTTAACATAGTATTTAATTTTCTTCACATGTTGATATCAAAAGTTTCTTAATATCTGTCAAGAGCTTGGTGGCATTATCTAACAAACTTTTTAAACGAAGAGAAAAAGTGATCGTTAAATTCCAGAAAACACTTGACAAATATTCAAGAAATGTTGAAGTCACCATGTGAAGAAACTTAAATACTATGTCTATACTGAAGTAATATTTTGTAGATTTTGGCCAAAAAAAGTTTTGCCGTAAAAACTCCAAAAACACTATTTTTTTCGCGTCCCTTCCATTCCACCTTAACGACTAAATTTAATGTTTTAAGATGAGGAGGTTGGGTGGTAGCTTAGAGGAGGAGCATTTGTATTAGCAGATAGATAGGCTGGATAAACCATAGTTAAAACTCCTGAGGAAAACAACCTCAAATACACCTGAACTCTGACCTCCCGTCAACAGCGGACAAGTTTAATACAAGATGAACGTCATAGACCGCACCCCACGGTTACTGCTACGGGTATGACTTGACACATAACATAACGTAGCCTAATATATCACTTCAAAATACTACACACTCGGGCGTTAAACTGTAATTTGATGGATCTATACACAAAATATTAGTTTATATTTCACAGCGTCTCACTGCCCGTTAGAGTTATACCCATGTATATACTAGCACCCATTCGGGTCGCATATAGGCTATATTAATTATGTTAATGAATAAGGTATGAAGAGCAAAGGAGTTCGATAAAATGTACCCGCATTTGCGTGAAGAAATACGAGTGGGAAAACATTTATGAGGTAAAACTCTGTACATTCGACCGGAATTCAAACCCCAACTTCCTCATCGCCCTAAAATCAGACTAGGTAACGTGGACATTTAGACCGTCTAAGGTAAATATTTAAATATTTTTTGCACCAGTAACGAAGATTAACCAATATCTTCTAATCCCGGAAATTGGTGCTCTAACTCTACATCCATGAGATGGATTGTCCTCTCGGATGATTTCATCGCGAGTATATTGCCCAAAGGAGGATCTTGATGTGTTTCCCATCCATACGAAGCAGCGCGTGCACTCAGGCCTTCGTCTGGTTAGTGTCGCCCTCCTGAACTATCAGGGAGAAAAATATTCGCTAGAATTCATGAAAGTGCTATAGTTTTCCCTTGCTTTCCGCACTGAATTTACATCGCTTGGTACTTAGCCACATACTTTTCCCCAAGTTTGTGCCGTTGTTTGGTGATCCTTTTTTACTAACTACTAATTAATATTTTATGTAATTCAAAATCTAAAATCTGGTCTACTTGGTTGCTGTCGACTTGGTGGAAGGTCGAATTTCTACTTTAGTTCCATATGCAATTTGTCCTACCTCTTTCTGCGTGAATGTGGTTTCATTTCCTCTGAGTTACCCTCCTTATCGCAACCCCTTGGTTTTATTCTTTAATAATCCTCGCGATAAAGTAAATATAACTCTCTGAAGGAGAAACTATTGTCAAGTTGAACTTAAAATAATATATTTCATATCATTTATCTACATAATTATTCTAAATGCCTAAAACCTTATCTTTATCTTCATCATTAGCTTATAGCTTGCCATGCTATGCCATCCTGCCCCTAATTTGACAATAAGGGTGTCCCACGGGTGCCTAGCAGTTTTGTGGCCTTTCAACCTTGTCAGTCTAAATTTAACTAAATTACATACTCTAGTATTACTAGGTTAGGGGGAAAGCCCCGGGGGCCGACGGGTGCTGCCAGCAACCCCTTGCACCCATGTCACCACCCTTAAGCTTGATTCACACGTCCGCCGAGAAGAATAAAGCAGAATCTGCGCAGTAATTCACACATTTTAAGTTAACCCATGATGCATTGCACCGCTTTAAAACAGGATTATCAACATATATTATTTCATAGTGGATAAACTATATTTTAGATCATTCTCCCGATGGATGTTTTCAAATTAAAACGCTGTGTCGTGGCCCAATCCAATACATATATACACACAAGCTTTACATTAATGTTTGTTTTTTCTTTCAAATCTCTCTACAACGGCAAACGAAGTTGTCTGCTAGCTTCTGGCTGTAGAGCGCATGCGTTGACAAATGTACATGCGCACTGATTTGAGATGGTTGATTCTGAGATTTGATTGGTTCTCCTGTCCTAACATCTCGAGCAGAGCGGACAAAGTAGAGAATAGTTGAGCTTTAGCAGAACAGCTCGCGTTGATTAAGCAGAAATCTTGTGATTGGTTTAGAGCACGTCACGTGGCCACGTTTCTGTTCTGCGCTAGTTTTTCGGCGAACGTGTGAATTCACAGTATTGCAGGACTTCCTGCGAGTTTCTCAAACTTTTCCGCACTCTGGACATTGGATACTTAGGTGATCATAACATTTTGGGTGTGTTCACAATCTAGACGAATTTTGTCCTGTTCGCATTTAGGAGGCAACCAACATATTGTCTAATCTATAATAGACGTTCGTGACGTATTCAATCATTAAGCGTTGTAGTTAATACATGAGTGGGATAGAATCACTGTTATTGCCATATTGTACCAATACCGGCCCCTCAACAATAGGAATCTAAGTGGTCACCTAAAACGCAATGGCACAACTTTTTATTATTAGTCGTCATGCATGGGGTGTGGCTTAGTTATATTAAACAGAATACAATCAGGCGCACATTTAAAGTCTTGCTTACATGGTGCATGAAATTCTTGAAATTGTAACTCATTAAATAATAGTTCTAATGTTAACGTGATTAGGATAAATTAAACTGATGAGTGTACTTTGAATTTTTTTTATATCTTGAGTGCATTAGTCCTATTTAAATAGTGGAAAAATTTCTAACAGAAATTAAAGGAAAATTCGCCAGCCATTTTTCAAATCTAATAGATGGGGAAAGCTCAGAATGAGTCTTCCCTACCGTGCGTTCAAGTCTCCGAGTGGTTTCTGCTGCGTGCGTTCTCTTAGCCGGGGTAGTTTGCAAATGCATATAAATAAAGGGATTCAAGGGGGCTTGTTCCCCCTGGAACTTGATGGTCCCCTAGGGGGATCAATACAAACTTTTATTGGTTAAAGATATGGTAAAACCTTCTAGTGGACCCGCCCTAGAAAATTTAGCTTTCTACGTCCATGGTAATTTGCATTATAAAGCTTTTGATTTAAAAAAAGGGCTACGTGCACGTTTATATATTTATTTGTCCACCTAGTAGTTTTATTACACCGCGTTCTTCGGGTTGTACGCTTACGTACTAATTACGCTAATGGTTTTAAGGATTAAGGAGACTAAATTTATAGAAAGTATACCAGCATTGGCGTGAAGAGAGAGTGGAAAACCATTTTGGGGGAAAAAACCTCAGTACACCTGACGGATTCTAACCTCGATCACCTCGTCATCGTCTGTTTAGTCTACTGCGAAAGTAGCGCGTTAAGTCCGTATCACACGACACTAGCTCGTACTTGAAATCCAGTGTGCTAGCTAGCAGTAGCTTGGACGTCATCATATAGCGTCGTGTGAATCAGAAAAAGTATACTGGTTCTGCCACTTGGTACTAGCTACCATACTAGTTGTGAGGATAGAACACGTGCTATTTTCGTACTAGTTTCGACACTAGTCTATGTAATTCAACCAATCAATGCGCGCTGAGACTTGTGTAGAGAAATGGTATAAATGACGCCAACATGGTCATCGGATGTGATTTTGTTGTTGGCAGAAAGTTATTCTAAACATCCTTGTTTATATAATACCAAATTGGCACAGTATGACAATATATTTAATATATATACATTTAATTTAAAACATGTCATCTAAAAATGACAAACTGTGTTCCAGACCCAATTTTAATTTAAATAAACTTGATAGCATGCCAACCTTGGGCGGGTTTTATTTTTAGAATATAAAGTGTGCGTAGGCATAAAAAAGAACATTTGTGTATCAAGGATACTGTACTTTGACACCCATGGGCTTAGGGACCCCTGACCACATTGTAAATAAATGAATACAAATTTAGGGAGCTACTAAACGTTTGTGTAACCCCGAATGTATATTACCTAACCTCCGAATGGATCATATTTAGCATCCTGCGACCATTATTTCGTCTTTCCCAACCAGTCCCATGTCTATATTCTTTTTCCTACGCTCCCTCTCATAATTTTCAATATCTTTATTAGTTGTTAATGCAGCTGCTAACCCAAAATTAATCTCTAAGGTTCGATAAATATTTGCACTAGAACCTAGTACCAAACTAGCAGCGTGTGAATACTCTAGTCCCACTTTCATTGTACTAGCTAGTATACATATATCTAGGCGCTAGCTAGCACACTTGATTTCTAGTACAAGCAAGTGTCGTGTGATACGGGCTTTAGGCCATGCGGCCACTAAAGTGGGCTGCTGTTTATTTATTTTATTATTATATTTCACTCAAACTCAAAGGTGTTTTTTTCGCGTTGTATCTTACCTATCCGGACTCAACGCATTTAGTTACGCAAACCTGGTAGGAGTGAGGACTGTAGTATTTTGAGTAAATGTACCCGCATTTGCGATGAGTGGGGACTTAATAAAAATCACTCTCACTGCAACTCAACTCATGATATGATAATGTAAAGTTATACAGTTACACACATTAAAAGTTCTATAAAATTCCCAATCGGGAAAAATTACAAAACTAATAGCTTCGATGCATTTTATTCCCTCCATCCACCCCGTTGTTTTTTCCTGGGTGTGCCACTGCCCGTGACAATAGGAATATAGAAAGCTATTCCATGTATCGTTCTTTCCAAATGTATTATTACTTTTTGCGGGGGTGAGGTTACCGTCTGGAGCTGTCTGCCTCCAACTATTAGTGACCATGAGGGAGGTTTTCTTGAGATACGCTCTTGTAAAGTGTATCGTCATATCCGTTAAGATCCATAACAACGATTTTTAGCAACGGGATGTCTGGCTCATTACATTTGAAGACAAGCCATTTAAAAGGTTTTACTAGTATATTTATTCTATTTTTACCCTTTTTTATTTTGCAGCATCAAAGGAACAAGCTCAACCTCCACATGAAAAACCATAGCAAATATTTTAAATACTACCTCTACAAAAACCTATACATAGAAAAGCAATTATTTTAGATTATTGGTCTCTCCCCCCCCCCTCCTCCCCCTTCCATTATAATGGGGAAAATGACTGATATGGTGACCATATTATCTTTCTATCAATATGTTTAACAAGTCGTCATACTCAGGCGATAAGTCTTCTACTTTTTTTTTGTGACATCGAGGATCTTGTCATAATAGAATTCATACATTCAAACACTAAACCAAATTTGGCCTACGTACGCACTTAATAGAAAATTATTCGTTTAAATTGACTTAATAAGTAAATTAAAATGTATCAAATCAGGGTAAAAAAATAACCATATATTTCATTGGTGGATTAAGATAGACCTATTTCAACTAAATGGTTCGCCACTACTGCCTAGATCACTATTGATATGTAATCCGTTGTTTGGCCAGATATATTTTAAAACATTTTGCTTTAATCAATAACACATCTCAAGATATTTTTACTAAGTATACTACCACAGTTGTTAAAAACAGTTTGTGGTAATCACTAATACAACTTATTATATTTTTAGTTTTATTAAGTATGGACCCTACAGTTTTGACAAAGCAGTTTATGGTACTCATTAACACAACTTAATATATTTTTATTTTTACTACGGTAAGCTTACAGTTTTGTCAAAACAATTTGCGGTAATCATTAACACAACTCAATATACAGTTAACTCTCTCGATATCTTGTACTAAAGGGGGTGGGGGTCTGTCCGAGCTACGAAAAGTCTGTCTTATTGAGGGGAAGTAGGTTGAGATTACAATAGGTCTATAGTACTTGTAAATTATCTATATACTGTATTGTATGTGCGAGGGCGAGATGGGAGTAGTAGCGCTGTGTTGCAAGACCTCCGCCAGCCACCCGCAACACACTACTCGGCGTGTTACTACTATATCATATTTTATTTTAGCAAAATTTGGTTCGAATTATCCAAATTCCGAGATATCGATGTCCAAGTTATCGAGAGTTGACTGTATTTTTATTTGAACTAAGTATACTACCACAGTGAATGGTGGAATCATAGAACCGGTTTCGGGGTACTGACTGGCGAACTCAATAGGAAGATGTCATTGGGAAGACCTATACGCAGATTGGAGGATAACATTAGAATGTACCTGAACGAGAGAAGGAATAATGAGGGTACTTGATAGAATTAGCTCAAGATAGGGATAGTTGCGATACTTTGGTAAGTGCGGCTATGAACTTTCGAGTTCCTAGTGCCACGAAATAACTAAGCACCACAGTTTTAGACATCTGGTATGTTTTGGTTTTCTTCAAATTATAATAACTAGACCCACGTATCTAGAGTTTTGAAAAAAAATTGTTCAGTAATTATATTTAGTGTTCAAAATAAACAAAAAGCGTCAAGCTACACTAATATAATTTGTCGTGTGAGTATATACATAATTTACTTATAACCTTTTAAAGTGAATCCTAGATTAAGCATCATTAAACAAAATCTATTTTCAAAGATTTTTAGCAAACTGGGTATACGGACAAGGTCCAAATGAGGATACACTTCGTATAACTATAGCCTCCCTAATCCCTAAAACCACTAGTGTAATTAGTACATAAGCGTATATATAACCCGAACGGATAGTAAGACGGGGTGCTATACTGCCGCATGTGTTTACTGTGCCCCGCGTCGTGTGAAAGGTTACACTGTGGCTTGAAAGGGACCCTACCACCCATCAGGGCCATTCGCATTTAACTACGTTAATGGAATAGGGGTGAGAAAGGTTGAATTTTAGAGGGAACGTACGTGCCTGCATCTTCTTGGGGGGAGGGTGTCAAACCATTTAGGTAAAACCTATCCTAAGTACACCTGACCGGGATTCGAACCCTGATATTCTAACCAACAGCTAAACAGACTAGATGAGCTTATTGTTTAGTCTGCGTGACTACTGATGCATGGGAAGAAACTAATTTACCACAATATTTGTACCAAACTGTATATACACCTTCATCCAAGTGTGAAATATTGATGTATTTTTTTCCCTAAATTCCATTCTTACTTTGTTCGCTCATAAAGGGTATTAGCAGCAAAAAGTTATTTCGTCCGTAAAGGCAGTCTAGCCACCGGGACGGGGGGAGGGGGGGGGGGGCGAGCCAGTANCAGTATTTCAGTCGTGTGGGCTGGCGCGCCTTCTTTCTTTCCGCGTTCCTGGGAAACAATGCCATCTTGTGCTCGACCAGTTGTCCGAGAGTGGTCCGTGCGCCTTGGACCTCCTCTTATGCCCGCACTCGCATCCACCACGTTCTGGACCCTGGGTCCATTCCGAGTGAGAGCTGACATATAATTGTGTACGTATATGGACTCGCCATGGTGTGTCTTAGCATATACCTTAAATGTAAAGAACCCTCTTAACCTCAAGTTGTCAAACTTCTACTTTCAATTTGTTATTTCAAAAAGTTCGACACCTTAGCTCATTTGGTAACTTCTCTGTCTACTGAGATAAGGGTCCTGGGTTCGACTTATGGCATGGTCGAAAAATTTACCATGGTGAAATGAGGGTTTTCCCTCTTAAAGTGCTGAATTAGTGGTTGGGGGCTAAATGTTGTGTCTCTTCTAGATTTATTTAAGTTAGTTTATAAGTCTTATGTTTATATAATCAGTCGGTTCAGAAAATGCACATTAAATACCTCAAATACATTTTTTAATAAAACTATATTTAAAAAGCCTTTTTTATTTAAAAATATTTTAAAAATTACCTTTTTTTATTAATTTTTAAATCTGTTAAAGGGGCATAGTTTTTCACAAAACAAACCATTATAAAAATAGTAATCGGTTATAAACAAGGAATTTATGTATTTATTTTTTATTTATCCCGACATCTAGAGGGCAGCAGTTTGTGACCTAAATCTACTTACATATGCTTGTCTATATAATCTATTATACCATATCCAATTTCTAAACACTAGTTAAATTGTGTAATTGGCAGCTAATCTAACTGTCCTTCTAATTCTACTATAGTTTTTGTCCTACTAGTTGGTCCACCCCCGGTACTCTCCACCGCTGGCTCTCCTGCCGACCTCTGGATCGAATAGTCCCCAGAGTCAGCGAAAGCTCCAGGGGGCTGGGGGGTGAGCATCCCCCTCTCCACCACCTGGGGAGGGGGGTGCCCTTTCGGAGATTTCGTTCCGCCCACTTCCAGCTTAAACCACCACCTGTATGGACCTAACACTAACTTGACCCAAATATAAAGGTTTTTTTAAACAAAATCAAAGATCTACTACGTCGAATGGTCTGTCTATGAATCTTTATCATCGGGTCTCTTAATTACCCCTCTAAACAGCACGTATATCGTCTTTGCGGATGCTAAACTTAGACTCTCCTGCGCCAAGGAAGAGCGCTGTCTGCTCATTGATTTTCTTAAGGACCTCAACCTTGATCCCATCAGGTCCAGGAGCCTTCTTACTTTTAATTTCAGCAATTACTTTAATAATCTCCTCCTGGGTCATTGGATCATTCGCCTCTCTATTATCGTATTCCTTCAACATTTCCTGTCTAGCCATTACCTGGTTCTCGTCATCATTCTCTTTCATAAGAGACGTTTCTGGTGGCTTCGTCGTGTGCTGCTCACCTTACATCCCTTCTTCAGTTTCCTTATCCTCTTCTATAACTCTACCATATATTAAGATCGGGCAATTTTTCAAAAATTTCCATCTTCGAACGTCCCAAATCTTACATTTTACCTTAAGTTCTTCCACAGTCGAAGTTACATCTTCAACTGCTACTTCATACTTTCCGGTTACATCCTCTCTAGATTGAGATTGGTATTTTGCCACAGGCAAGCTTACCTTTTCTGTGTTATGCAGCTCTCCTCATATTTCTCCGAACCCTCGAGGGTGAATGTTTCTTCTTACTACTGGGCTTTCCTTTACTTCCATCGCATTGTCTCTCCGTATTCATCTGGGTGAGTTGGCCCAGTATACGCTGTAGTACTGTTGTCAATATTGGTAAGTCGTCACTTATCATAGTCTGTGCTTTGTATTTGTCTGTCCAGAAGCAATTGGTACGTGGAACACTCCCTGGTATTTGGGTGTTTACACTTTTCTTTCTATCTACTATAGCCAGGTATGCACTTCTTCAATCTTTCCTTAAAGTCTCTCAACTCGTGGCCTTCCCTGCCACAGTGCCCACGCGCCAATTCCTTCTTTGGACATAACTTAACTCGGTGCCCAAAGTCCCTGCACCTATTGCACCTAGTCACCCACCATAAGGAAGTCCTTTACCGAGACGTTTCTGAATCGTAGGCATACGTGGCCCCCAGCCAGAAAACTTTGAACTCTTGGAGAGACCTCAGTGACGTGGTAAGTGACACTCCCTCTATTCCATCTGAAATTCCATCTCGAACCCCTCATCAAACTACTTCCTCGTAATCTTCCCTTCTAGATTTTGTCCATATTTTCTCTTTTAGCTCGTCCAATGTCATGTCTGTGGGTACGTTAAAGGTCATCACTAGTGGTTGTATTTTCCTCGGGTCCTCATACTTGAGCCCCTCAAGCGCCAGGATATCCTGTCTTACCTTGTCTGTGTCCTCTTTAGTCTCCGTCTCCGCGACCACTTCCTTACCGGCTGACCTGATTGAACGGATCTTAAGTCTGTTCTTAGTTGGATTTAACTATTACCTTTGATTGAATTCCCTTCGCATCCTCCCCTTTCCTAAAAAAAATTAAGGCTTTGCTGGTCTTGGTCTCCAGCTCTCTTACAACCCGTTGGGCTGGAGCTATCCTGACCCTTGGTCCGCCTGATGGCCTGCTGCCGCTCTCTGTGCAAAGGTGAGTTTCATCGTTGTCACTTCCTCTTGAATCTTCTTCTTTAAGTCGCACGTTATCCCTGTCCATTTGCTGGATTTATCCCTCTTGGTTCACTATTATAAATAGCAGATTGTCATCTTCGAACTTGAGCTTGCTTATGACACCTTCGGTGACCTTGTCATGGAACAGGTTGTTGATGAAATTGTGCATCGCATTCATCCTTTGGCTCGAATTTTTATTTTCCAGTACGCTCTTGTTCAACTCTTCCTTTTCGGACCCTGTAATAATCAAGAAAAGCCCCTCGATGGGCACCAATTTATAATATTCTACGAAGCCCCTCGTTGGGTAGTCAAATATTAAATTCTCAATGGGTATTTTTGTGATGAAAGCCCCTCGATGGCTCGTCATTTGTAGAATTCGCAAAGACGATTTATAATCTTGATGTCTATCCCTGGCTATCTCAGCTTCCCTTCTCGACGTGGTTATCATTTAAGGAAATTCCCACTCATACAATAAATATACTTTGATCATTTATATGTTAATTTATTGTTAGAAAGTATTCTTGTTATATATATTACTATAGTAACTAACAACTTTAGCTCGTACAAACGACCCGTCTCTACGCTAGTCACTGTACACTAAATCATAACTAAATATGTGACGACAAGCAAAACACGTCTTGTCACCACCCCGGTCACTGCGCGTCTCCTTATCGTGTGACAGTGAGCGTGCGTTTCTTCCACGCGTCTTTTTCAAATTAATAACATCGTCGATTGCACCAGAGTCGACTGACAATCTCGACCTATAACAAGAGAGTAGTTTGAATCCTAGCTTTCTGGTTGGTTGGACAATGCAACCACCCTGTGCTAAGGAAAAGGTGTATTTCTCTTAAAACGAAAACACAGTGCTGGATCAGCTCTTTCCGTTTTTTGTTTCATCGTCCAACGCACCCAGTAAGCACATTTAAAATAGAAGAAATATATTGACTTCTAAATTTCCTGAAGGTCTTAAATATTCTAAAATGCAAATGAATAATTAAAAATAATATTACAAAATAAAGAGAATTCCAAAATTTAAATATAAAATACAAATAAAATATTAAATCTTCATTCTCATTCTTCCTTTTAGAAACAACACAAGGTTTACAAGTTGGGACATAACAACCCGGAATCCGTCCCCTCCAAGAGATCCTCCGGCTTTTTCTTTCTGTCTCATTTAGGCATCCTGGATATGATGCTTTCCAGCTCCTAACAAGCCGTCACTGCAGGAGTAGAAAATTAACAAACTAAATTATGTGTAGGAATTACTAACTGGAGTGGATTCAACGTAATCACGCTGCAGAGCGGAGGAATATCTTCCCTTTTTCTCATTAGTCTCAATAGACATTCCTTTCTAACCTATAGTGTCACACGTGCGTTAGTGCAGGGAATTATTTTTAAAATACTAGAGCATTGTAATAAATTAGACAGTACTCAATATGATTAGAGTTAAAGCCTTAGTTGAAACAAAGTGTCAATTCTGGTTCTTAAACTTAGCGCCAGTAAAGGACTCGGCCGTTTTCAGGTATTATGTCGGTGAAGTTTCTCAGAAACACATTGTGATTCTCTCTTTTTTCTCTCAACACCTCTCCCCTGCCATGACTGTCATCTTTCAGTTTAATGAACTCTCGGCTCATTCTAGCACCCCATTTTACTGTGTTTGAGGGTGACCTGGTGGTCTAGGGGTAAGGTGTCAGACTTCTATGCTGGCGGCCGGGGTTCAATCCTCGGTCCCGGCACAGATTTATCTGATTTCCAAACCCTTCCTTCACCTCTGACAAGACATCTTGTGAATGTGGGGAATGCCAGGCCTCCACCGTGGTTCGGATTCCACGTTAAACTGTAGGTCCTTCATTTCATCTCACAATCACCCTACCATTACACATTAGCGTAAGTGCGTATAACCCGAACGGGTAGTAAGACGCGGTGCTAATAATAATAATAATAATAATAATAATAATAATAATACTGTGTTTGGTTTAACCCGCAGTTGAGTGCAGCACCCAGTGTGCTCCTGAGGTTATGTGTTTGTACTAAATTGTAAACTCAATTGTACACAATGTCGGATGGTAGGCAGCGATTGTCAGGAGCGTAATGTAAAAATTATATTTTATTTCATGTGGTTTCTAATTGCGAGCATGGCTGATGAAAGAGGGCGTAGAGAGTGTAAGATAGAGACGGCCAGTCAGCATTTTCACAGAATGGCAAAATATATAGCTTCAGCATTGGTCACACATGCGAAGACTAGAGTTTCCAACAGGTCTTGTATCCAGTCTCGTTTGTAGAAACGAATGACGTTATATGTTACAGTTATAGATTGACAAAAGTACATTTACATTGCATTATTATTGTTTTTGTCACCATGTCTTAGTACCCGATTTTATTATGCCACGGCCGTCTCTAGCAACATACTGCCGAGCTAACTGTGGCAACTCCGCTTGGAGTCACGTCAAGGGTCCTAGATATCTGCTGCGTCATATGGATATGTATGTGAATATTCCACCTTTTCTTTCATTCAAAATCTTATTTAGTAATTTTAATGGTATTGCTTTAATTGTCAGGCTTATCGTGTCTGATTTGCCGGTGACAGGCAGGTTGGGGATGGAATCCTAGCGGTTGTGCCAAGGGTGTTTTTTCCTAAATGGTTTTTCACTTTCCCTCGTAAATTAGGGTACATTTCTTTTAAATTCTTCCTTCCACATCCCTGCCTGACTATCGTAATTAATTGTGGATATCACAGATGAGATAATACGGGGTGAAAAATAATAATAATTCAATTGTAATTTTTGTGAAAACTTAATTTTAATGACAAACCCAAAACAAGATTTCCCATTTTGAATACAAGAAATCAAATTTACATTATGATTTTGATCTTCTTCAGAAATGCTTAGCAGGGGGTTTGCTGTGTACGTATATTTACATTTTATTACACCATTTTTACTTTCTCGCTACGCCTCTAAGAGCTAAAATTGTGATCACTAAAGAAATTAAACATGAGATTTTTATAATTCTCGGCGTTTCATGATCCCCTGAACATTGGTTTGTTTTTTGCGGTTATTCTGTCTTTCTGTAAATTGTACTTGAGCCGAAACCATTTTACTGATCGGGCTAAGACTTGGTAGTAGTGTGCACGCCCTCTCGCCACAGCCCTCAGGCTATATTAGTGACGCGTTGTTATTGCTAACAGTTGAGGAATTTGTAAACA
>CABFVZ010003628.1:0-36344 GCA_902151445.1 Timema monikensis
ATGTTGTCTATAGAGTTTCCTAATAAAAACCAAACCATTGTGAACAAAACATCAACAAGAAGGTAAATTAGTTCTTCATCCTGGATCTTACAAACCTTAGATCTATATATTCACAATTTACAAAACTATTCTACGTGGCTTTCTTATTTCGTAATCAACGTCTTACTACCTGTCAGGGCTCTCCGTATATTTACACTAATGTGGTTGTAGCGTTAAAGAAGGTAGAGTCTATATATAATGTATCCGCATTTGAGGAGAGGGAATAGGAGTGGTAAATGATTTAGGGAAAAGCCTCTGTACGTCAAAACTAGGAGAATAACTCCAATTCCCTCGTATTGGAAAATCAGACTAGACGAGACTGACGCCTTTATCCACCTTCTGACCAGTGCATGCATTATTACTACTACTTTCTAAGTTTACTGCTTATATTTTACTTATTTAAATCTATAAAACATACAACATCCAGACGGCAATTCATCACTGTGAAAGAGTAAATCTTAATTCCACATATGATACATTTTTCGGAAACTCCTATAATCAAACCAAACACGCCTAGCTCAAAAGGATAAACATTTTATTGGTCAAAATAAACAAAAATATATTGCTTCAGTAGAAAGATAGTATAATTTTCCTCGCACGGTGATATCAACAGTTGTTGAATATCTGTCATGAGCATTAGCGGCAAACAAACTATTTTAATGAAGAACAAAAATTTTCATTAAATTATAGGACACCTTTGACGTATATTAAAGAACAGTTGAGGTCACCTTATGAATAAAATTAAACTATATGTTTATACTGGAGAAATGTTTGGCATATTTTGACAAAAAAAAATTTGATATAAAAACTGCTAAAACACTTAACTTTCATACGTCCCATAGTTCTTTACTTAAGGTTTAGTTTTCCATCCTTTGTCCAGGCGATTATCTGTACGTTTACTAGAAATTTATCTTAGCTTGCTAATTTTAACTTTTTACTAATACTCAAGTCTATGCTTTTAAATTGTAACTGTTTGTCATATGGTGTCAATTTATATATGTGTGTGTATATATATATATATGTGTGTGTGTGTGTGTGTGTGTGTGCAAAACGTCTATATTCAGAATGAGTTGTATTCGATTACCTCTCATATTAGTTTAGTTGCCGTTATTTGATATGTATTTTGGTCCCAATAATGACCATGTTTGGGGATTTTTTTTAAATGTGTTCTATACAGTGGTTTATTAAATTATTTTTAAACTATTTACAAATATTTGACATGGGAAGGTTTTATTTGTAGGTAAAAAATACATGCTTACTATTGTAATTCCTAATTATGTCACCAATCAATTGCAATATGTTTTAATACGTGGTAAAATTGATTATTTTTCTTTTTTAAAACTAAAAATTAATTTGACTTTATTACCGTTTACATTTTAAGATTTTTTTGGTGTGCTATAAAATTGAACAAATATATTTTTACATGAGGTTGGATGCTTGGAAAAATAATGAAATAGGAAATGTCCAAGAATCTAAATCGAGTATCAAAAAATCGAGGTTGAATTTAAAATTCAGAATCGAGAATCTGAATCGAGAAAAACATGTATCGTAACATATCCAATATATATGGACTTTGGTAAATGTTAGAAGTACTACAGTTATATATTATATTATATTCCAACGCAAGACAATATTACCAGTACAATCTAGTATATAGTACTTAAGGATCTCTAATATGGCACGTAGATGAGCAAAAACCACTATATGAAATAGGTTTACATGAAGGCTACAAATGACCATAAAGGACTAATAATGCCAGAGGCCACCATATAGGGAACTTCGGGACACTTTTAACACCACCTAGTTTTGCATCAGAATGAGGGATCATCGATCTCACTGGGACTGAAACCTGAGCTTAAGACTTTCTATTGATGATCGAGAGACTGAATCTTATGTCTTTTCTACAAGAAGGTTATTTTTAAGTTGTGTTCATTATCATGGCTGGTTCTAGAAAGTGCAGGCAAGGTAGAAGAGTACGCGAGAAGAGTTCAGCGTTTTTGAAGTTTTTATAGCAAAACATTAATTTGCCCAAAATAAATAAATCATTGCTCCAGTAGCAAAGTTTCGTTTAATTTTCTTCACATGGTAATATCAAAACTTGTTGAATATTTTTCAAGGATGTTCTAGAATTTAATGAAAACATTTTCTCTTCATTTAAAAAGTGTACAATCTAATTCCACTATGTTTATTAGAGATATTCAACAACTGTTGGGGCCATGTGAAGAAAATTAAACGAAACGTTGCTATTGGAGCAATATTTTATTTATTTTGGCCAGAAAAATGTCTTGATATAAAAACTGTAAAACCATTGACCTTTTTCTACCGTCCCGTACATCCCCACCTTAAAACAAATATTTCAAACACGTCTGTTGGACGATCATGGCCACGTCTTGGTCCAACATGAATCTATTTGCGATCTAAATCAAGGGTGAAAGGAGCAAGGCGGGCAAGTTGGAGGAACTACATTGGTATTTACCTGAAGGGAATTAACAAGTGCTTGGTATAGAACACCGTTCTTTTACAACCAGAAGGAATTGAACTGCGCTTTCCCACGACATATGTCAGGAACTCCAGTCGAGCGGCTAGCCGAGCGAGTATCCATCGTGTCGACATTTATACAACTGGTAGTGTGACCTCAACACTAGCTGGTACAGTTGGTATGAATAGCTCTGTCCCTGAGGGGAGCTTGAGAGCGAATCCCGGTCGGGTCTACTGAGGGTGATTTCTCCTAAATGGTTTTCCACTCGTCTTCCACGGAAATTATGGTAGATAAACTCTCAAATTCTTCCTCCCTCATTGCTAAACCACTAACCCCGTTAGAGTAACTACCATATTGTATGCGTATATGCTGAGCAGGTACTAAAACGCGGTTTTAAAACAACAAAAGTTTCATTCTATTTCCATTGTAAATGATGATGAATTTATTTTTAATCACTCTCTTAGATATTGCAATATAGTGTTTTTAAAAATGGAGATGACTTAGGTGATACGTTCCTGTGATTAAACCAATATTTTGGAGACTTTGTTTCAATTCATGGACATGCTGATGATTATATTGACGATTTATAAAAGGGTTCGTACTGTCGTCCAATAAAAAAATATCAATAGGGTAGGACTGGATGTTGTGTTTGGCGTTCTGTTATAGGTTAAGTTAAATGTATTTAGAAAGTACACTTTAATTAATTTACAAAAAATAATTAACGTTGTACAGTTACATTTTCATTTGAAGGACCTTATCTGACAGCTATAAGCATTATTAGACTTATTTTCACGTATTCATACATCAAGCTATGTGAGGTGTAGCTGTAACTTTTGATAGCTATTATCAATATGTGTAAAATAACAATAATAATAATAATAATAAAGTAAAACGTTATCAACGTGGAACACAGCAAAACATGTTTGTATTTTCTAAAAAAGTCTTCCTGTCAGAATCATACTGTAGCTAAGGGGCTGGCTAGGTAGCAGAGATAATGGCTATCAGATATTGCACTTGGGTTTAATGTTAATACATCTTTAAATAGTACACCAGTTTGGTCTTTTCTTAAATAAATACCATGTATGACTATATAGGCCTATATAGAATAGTAGACTTTTCCACTCTGAAAAAAACACCACATAGGTCTATTTTGTTTGATCGTTGCTATTTAAATGCCCAAGGAAAGAAAGGTAAATGGCATAATGGCGTGGAATATATTATCTTGTGAAATGAATGATGTAATTAAATAGGGGAATCACGACACCATTTTTATTGGCATACGTAATTTCCTCCCTTTCTATTTGTTCTCCTACTGCCAGATAGTTCCCGTCAGTAATGCTAAAGACCCATTTGGTTTCTGGGGCTCGCGAAAATGTGGGCTGGAATAGCTTGAACGCTCAGTAAGTTCTAGAAAGCCGGAGAACAAACATCGAAAGCGCGCAAAGATATGAATCAAAAGGGCAGCTAGACCTTGTATAAAAATTGCACAAGTAAAAACAACTGTATGAAGTGGCAATATGGCAAACATGTGCTGTAATTAACTCCCTTACTCTTTACTTTAATTTCAATAAACTAATAAAACTACATGGGAAAAAAACCCATACCCTTTACAATAATGGTTAGGTTAGGTTAAGTTAGATTAGGCTGCTAACTGGCTAATTTACGAAACTCACGATTCCTTTAGTTTCTGAAAAATATACATTTCTTGTCTTTGTCAGTCACTGTCATCACCACGTTCAATGGACGTCGTCCATAGCTCACAATTGTTGAGTGAATGTGTTCGAAATAAGAAATAAATAAATGGTGTTATCATAAATGAGGTTGAAACTACCTTGTTCGCTTCTGATATACTACAAAAATATACTACACAATTATTTAACCTGTGCGTTTTCAGTGCGGTAGCTTTAAGAAACGTAGAATGTTATCAATAGCTATTGTTATTGCCCTACTCTCACTCGCACTAAGGAGTAAGTCTTGTCTTTGCCAGATTTACCAATAAAGGAGAGGTTGAGGTTAGTATCCCAGCCAGGCGTGTGAGGTTGATTTTCCAAAAGTGTTATCCCAATCACTTTTCATGAAAATGTGAGTATTTTTCCTCTACATTCCATCTTGCTCATCCCCTTACCCGACTAGTGTGAATATGTGAATAACTCTAACGGGTAGTAGGCCGCAATGCAAACAAATTTTAAACAAAAATCTTTATTGCAACGTTATTCTCACATGTTTATAACCATTCGATTCCCTATTGTAGACATCAAACGATGGCAAAGAGGAGCTCACCAAAATCATCCAACCTTTTTGTTCACGAACTGTATGGATAGATCCAAACAGTTCTACGTCCACTACTAATCTCATTCTCTCATCCTCTGTAATTAGGTTTCAAAAAGTGGGGAAAAAAACTGCTAATAATTTGCATCCACCTGTGTAAGATAAAAGGGGAGGAGGTAATTCAACTCATTAGTGACGCTTCTATCAATTATAAAGATTATTTCACCTCGTCTGGCTATGTGTCTTCCGCACAATGGGCCGTGTGTCGTTTGGTCGCCGCCAATCCGCGTCTGTGGCCAATCGGCAGCTGCTAATAACATGTATTACACTGGAGATGCCTCATTTATAGTTCCCTTGCCAAGGTCATGCCGTCACTCATTAAGGACTCTTACGGTGCACTTGCTCACTCACTACACACACTCTCTAATAATTAAGTAATGACTGCATACCTCTTTAGGATTTCACGTGGGTTTTATTTAAATTCTATTTTTTGTGGCATTATTTTTATTGAGACTCTCAGCTCAAGGTCATTAGCAGCTCAATTTAAAGTGACTGTAGGATGAGGAGAGCAAGTTAATTAAAACATATCTGCATTCACATGAAGGATGGGAAAAAAATCCATCAGTATAATCCCCTAAAATACTCTCGACCAGGTTTGAAACTTGAACTTTTGTGTCAGTCTCATACAACTTTGTACGTACCAATATTAGTAGTCACGTGAAATAAATATCAGGCTCATCCTGTACGGTAGAGGGTTAGTGGCGACAATTGTGGTGGGGTAGGGGGAGGTTTGAATTCCACTTTAGTGTACTGAGGTATCCCCCCTTACCCCCTCAAGGGCTTTCCAATGTTCCTTTACGCAAATTGAGGTTAGTTTTCTCTAAATTATACTTTCCTCGTCCTTATTTCGCTGCTGCTGTGATTAAATGCGGATAACACAGGTAATAATACGTGGGGTTAAATAAAATAATTTGGTCGTGTCATTTTCATTGCTTTGGTTTAAACGTAAGAGTATTTATAAAAATATTGTTGTAGGGATGTACTCATAACCTGATTTAAATATTCACAGTTTATAACCAACTTTGGATTCTTAGAGTCACTCATTTAGTTTTTTTTTAAACTTTCTCTTGACACATCAGTAAAATCGAAAACAAAAAAATGAAAATCAAGATTTTGATTAATGTCAACGTTTCATGACCCCCTGAAAACCAAAAAAGTTGTTTTCGTAATGCCATCTGTCTGTCTGTCTGTACCTCGAGCTAGAGCCGAAACTATTTTACCGATTGGGCTAAGATTTGGTATCTGGGTTTTTTAGAAATTTCCCACAAAGTTTTTTTTGTATTAAGATACCCAACCCTAAATTTAAGGGTAGTTTACTGAGGTGAAAAGAGAAAAAAAAAAAACAATTTTCCCTAAATTCGCTATAATGATTTTGATTAAATTTTAAAGCCAGACACTGTTTATAAATTATAAATGAGATGGAAACTCTCATTTTCTCATGGAAATGACCTTGAGGCTACCTTACACGAGGTAGATTTTCCAATTTTCATCACTTCTCCGCAACTATTTGAGATACGAAACAACTTACCATTGTAAAATTGTAGTACAATTAATTTAAAAAATACTTAATTTGAAATATATTTTTATAAAACAGATAATTTCTGAGCTATAAGCAAATATATGTACTTTTTAATTCAGGTCTGAAAATTAATTTTATAATTCTTATGCCATTTGGTAGACAAAGATATTTCTCTTTTCTCAATTTTTCTGCAATATTGTTCCTAAATCCTAATGCCATAGAGTAAGTCACAGTGTTTATTATTTCATTTACGGTCTTTGGTGTAGTGTTTCTACAACAATGTATGGATCATCTATTTCGTTTCCCAAATCTTACGAGTTTTTAGTAAATGTCTATTTTATGATAAAAGCGAGAGAAAGTCTGTGTGGTACACCATACCATTTAGTTAACATTTTAATGAATTGAGCTTGATAAAGACATACAATTACCAAACATTATTTCATTTAATCAGAGATCTTTTGAGTAAACTATGATAGTAGCGCCTATGTACAAAATATATATTTCGCAATTTACGAAACAGCGTGTCAAAATATGAAAAAACCTACAATGTTACATTTGTGAAAAAGAGGGTTTGAAAAATAAACCTCCTAAATAAAATGAAGTGGGAAATATGATATTATCATTATAAGATGTTCTGTCTTTCGACGAGTCAGTTTCCATGTCCAAATTAAATCGTCTAGCACGTCCTATCAGCAAATTTCTTTTTTAATTCCTGAAACTTCTTCTGATTACCTTGTGTGTAAGGTTATCTGTCAGTTGTTTTGGTAAACATCCTAGTACCTTTTCCCCTACACTTTGCATTTCATGACACCAATCAATAAACTATTTATCATCATAATGCTACCCATCCAGTTGATTTTTATTCGTAACCTTCAGAATGGTTCTCTTTTCATTTTCACTTCTTTGAACCTCTTCATTACTAATTGAAATTAACATAAAGTTTCCACGTGTCATTTAAATTGTTTAGTAAACATAAACTCATTTAATATATATATACAAGTCACATTAATTCATTATATAAATTTAAATTATGCTAATTAGTAAAGGTTTAGATATAAAAATCTTGTAAACTAGTTAACGAATTCAAAGTTTGCCCAAAATTTGTGAAGACCTTAAAATTAATTTTAATGTAACAGGTACAAACTATATTCTGGGTATATTTTATGGAATTATAGTAACAATAAATGTCATTTTCCCCGATAGTTTATTATATTTTATGCAAGTATTTATTGTGTTTGCAATAATAACTGTACAATTAAGTTTTAATAACATTAACATGCATACATATGGACTAGATTTTATGTAGGCCCTATATGTTACTAGCACACTCTCTCTCTCTCTCTCTCTCTCTCTCTATATATATATATATATATATATATATATATATATATATATATATACACACACCTAGTCTTAGCCCAATTGGTAAAATAGTTTCGGCTCTAGTCCGAACTATAGACAAACATACGGCATCTTAAAAACCACTCTTTCGGTTTCAGGGGGTCGTCATGAAACGTTGATATTTATCAAAATCTCAAGCTTATTTTTTTACTATCACAGCACTTTCTCTCTTCGAGAGGTCGAGAGAAAGTTAAAACACATAGTCTTTCTTTCTCTCTCTCCTACACACACACACTTTCACACACTATCTCTCACTATATCTCTCTCACGGTTTCTCGCTCACCTTTTATCTTACACACACCCTCTTTTTCCCACTATATTCCTTTCACACACACACACACACACACACACTCTCTATCAATATCACTCCCTAACACTCACTTGTTCACACTCACTCGCTCACTCTAAGCCTCTGACACTCCCTATTTCACACTCATTTTCTTACATCCACTCTTTCATACTCACTTTATAACACTAACAATCTCAATCTCACACTCATTCACACAATCCCAAATTCATAAACTCACACACTCACGCTCATATTTTCTCAATCTCTAACGCTATTCGTCTACATATATCTTATTTTTGATTTGATAAGATCATGTCCGGTAGTTGTGATTACGAGAAAACAATTTAACCGATTTTGACCAATGAAAACTAACGCATTTTAATGGTTAGGGGTCCAGAATGCCTATAAAAATAGTAGCGTACAACTAAATCTAGGTGACCTGGCGGTCTAGGGGTAAGGTGTCAGACTTCTGTGCTGGGGGTCTGAGGTTCAATCCTCGGTCCCGGCACAGATTTATCTGGTTACCAAACCCTTCCTTCACATCTGACAAGACATATTGTGAATGTGGGGAATGCCAGGCCTCCACCGTGGTTCGGATTCCACGTTAAACTGTAGGTCCTTCATTTCATCATCACAATCACCCTACCAGTACACATTAGCGTAAGTGCGTATAACCCGAACGGGTAGTAAGATGCGGTGATAATAATAATAATAATAATAATAATAATAACCAAAATCTATTTTTCCTAGCAAAATTTCCGTATTTTCCTTCTGTGGGGGCAGTGGCTCATCTGTAGAATCATTCTTTGTTTACATCACCATGGAAACCATGATTTGTGTAAAGTTGTGTATCGGTAAATAAAGTATTAATATTTGGTTAAAAATAATCAGCTCAGCTCTTACTTGAGTGGTTTGGTGCAACGAAAAGCGGGAGAGCTGGGAGAGGGTTAGTTTTAAAGTTCTTATCGTGACGTGAAGGGTAAATTAAGTTTTATTCAAATTAAACACCGAAAGCTAAATATCTATGTAAAGTTGATAGCCTTTGACGAGTAAACCTTTAACTAGAAAGTAGAACGAAGCCTTATTATAATTATATATCTTTCCCAAATAAAAGGTTTAGAATATATTTCAGAGCAATAATCTGCAGTAATCGTTGTAATAATTCTATAATTTTACAATATTGCTATTTTTATTTTATGTATATTGATAACATCTATTAAAAGTGATGGCTAAAGTTCACTTATATTGACGTATTGAATATGTGACAAAAAAAAATTAGCACCATTTACGTATTAACTAAGCTAGTAGGCTAGGGATGGGTAAGGTGTGATTTAGAGGAAATGTTCTCTTATTTGCGTGAAGAGAGAGAATGGGAGAATAAGGAAAAAATACCCCTCAATGCACCCAACTGGGATATGAACAATGATCTATCCATCATCGGGAGCTTAGTATATATCGATAGTAGCGTAATAGACTATACGGACACCGAAGTGAGTATGTAAAAGTTGATTTATTAACTTTTATAGAACTCGTTTTGGTGGCCACATGGTCAAAGGCGTCACTCTCGCAATAAAGTGGAGATCGTTATTCGAATCCTGGTTGGGTGTACTGAGGGTGGTTTTGCCCTTCCCATCTTCATCCCTAACTCAGTAGTACGAAAAGTGATCCAAATCCAACAGCTTAGCTCAATCGGTAGCGTGTCTGCCTTCTTTGGTTCAATTCCTGGCAAGGCCAAAAAAATGTTAGTTGGTCCAATGTCAGTGTTCCCTTTTACAGTGATAAATCAACGGGAAGGGGGCTGGGTATTGTGTCTGTTCTAGTTTAAGTATGGTTTATGAGTCAAATGATTAAATATAATAAGTTGGTTCATAAAGTGAAAATGAAGTACCTAAAAATTGTTGATCTTACCCAGTCAACAAAACGTCTGACTAATTATTTAAGTGCTAATATAACGGGAATATTAGATACAGGAACACGCTCAAACCAGAAAACTCTTTGAAATGCTGCTTTCTGCATTCTTTTTCTTGACAACAGCAAAGTTGATTTCAGTTAAATAGTTTTTTTATTTTTTAAATTTTATTCTTTCAATGTGAAAAACTGACCTCTCTTGCTTCCTAATGCATAATATATAAAACATCTATATTATACGATGCTTAATTCCAGGTATGCTACGCAATATTGGTGGTGTGAAACGTTCTAAGAAAGCTCACGGTGAGAAATGTAAACTGAACACTTTGAAAAATGGTATTTTCCCTTCACTATTTATCTTATTTTATGTACAATTGTCAGGTTTGTTCTATAAAAATGTAAGGATAAGCAGTTACTACTAGCCTTTGAAGTAATATATAAGATAAAACTATAAAGATGTTTTGAAATGATTTCCCTCGGACAACAGAAAAACAAGTGCCGTCCCCTGAAGCAAATATTCATCAAACTGGCGCATACCAGTCACGCTCGTTTACTGCTAAATAAAAAGACCTTACTTAGAAATCAATCACTACTGATGTAAGAAACATTGACCTCCATTCATAACTCACTTCAATAGTCAAATTTTTATAGAAAGGGCCTTTTAGAAAATAAAAATCTTTTGGGTCCAACAATGATACAATTTATTTTATTTTATTTATTGATATTATCTGTCAAAAGTTGCATTACTTGATGTATGAATACATAAAAGTATATTATAAAGTAGCTTTTCTAGTTCTCAGATAGGATCTAGTAATTTTTTTAAATCGTTAGATAGGCTCGTGTAGTTTTGGAAATTTAAAGGGGACCCAGCCTTCTTCATTTCTTGCTCCTTCATTTTGAAATTTAAGAATTTTAAAACCTTTATACTGTTTGAGGTGATCCTTATACCCAAATGAAAAAAAAAAACTGTCTAAGAAGTAATTTATTATTTTAATTTGGAAAATATTTAAACGCACACTTCATCAGTAGCCTTTAAGAAATAATTAATATTTAACTTTTGTTTGGTTATTTGAAGTGATTCCAATCTCCTCCCCCTCAAATTTACTGGAGTACCCTTTTTAGGTTTAAAATTTTCAGACGTTTATTGTTATTTTGAGTGGCCCTATTGTCGAGTTTTTGTTTTATACTATAAAGAGAAGTAATTTTATCTTTTAGTTTAGAAATGGTAAATCTCCAATCCTTCACAAAACCCTATTTATCTAGCTATCAATTAGAAATTTACAATTTTAGGATTTATTTGGTTAAGTGGATTTGTACTTTTTCTTGCTTGCCAATTACAATTTTATAACACACCACCTCCTGCCTTTATATTTATCGGAGTCCCATTAAATCTAGGTTAAACTTTTTCAGAGTTCTATAGTTATTTGGAGTGGTATCTTTACCTGCCTGCCAAATTAAATTTTTCTACCACACTGATAAGTAGTCGCTTCTATTAGTTTTGTAAATTTTTAACCCTAAAAACCTCCTTTTTCGACTCTCTCTGAGGAGCTATAAATTCTAAAATGCCTTTGTTTACTAGGGGTTTTCTCTCTACTTGTTTCCATAATTTACTAGGCGTTTTCTCTCTACTTGTGTCCATAGTTTACTAGGGGTTTTCTCTCTACTTGATACCATAGTTAACTTGGGGTTTTCTCTCTACTTGTTTCCATAGTTTACTTGGGGTTTTCTCTCTACTTGTTTCCATAGTTTACTAGGGGTTTTCTCTCTACTTGTTTCCATATTTTACTTGGGGTTTTCTCTCTACTTGTTTCCATAGTTTACTAGGGGTTTTCTCTCTACTTGTTTCCATATTTTACTTGGGGTTTTCTCTCTACTTGTTTCCATAGTTTACTAGGGGTTTTCTCTCTACTTGTTTCCATAGTTTACTAGGGGTTTTCTCTTTACTTGTTTCCATAGTTTACTATGAGGGTGTTCTCTCTACTTGTTTTATAGTTTACTAGGGGTTTTCTCTCTACTTGTTTCCATAGTTTATTAGGGGTTTTCTCTCTACTTGTTTCTATAGTTTACTAGGGGTTTTCTCTTTACTTGTTTCTATAGTTTACCAGGGGTTTTCTCTCTACTTGTTTTATAGTTTACTAGGGGTTTTCTCTCTACTTTTTTCCATAGTTTAATAGGGGTTTTCTCTCTATTTGTTTCTATAGTTTACTAGGGGTTTTCTCTTTACTTGTTTCTATAGTTTACTAGGTTTTTTTTCTCTACTTGTTTCTATAGTTTATTAGGGGTTTTCTCTTTACTTGTTTCCATAGTTAACTAGGGGTTTTCGCTTTACTTGTTTCCATAGTTTACTAGGGGTTTTCTCTCTACTTGTTTCTATAGTTTACTGGGGGTTTTCTCTTTTCTTGTTTCCATAGTTTACTAGGGGTTTTCTCTCTACTTGTTTCTATAGTTTGCTAGGGGTTTTCTCTTTACTTGTTTCTATAGTTTACTAGGTTTTTTTTCTCTAATTGTTTCTATAGTTTATTGGGGGTTTTCTCTTTACCTGTTTCCATAGTTTATTAGGGGTTTTCTCTTTACTGGTTTCCATAGTTTACTAGGGGTTTTCTCTCTACTTGTTTCCATAGTTTACTAGGGGTTTTCTCTCTACTTGTTTCCATAGTTTACTAGGAGTTTTCTCTTTACTTGTTTCCATAGTTTATTAGGGGTTTTCTCTTTACTTGTTTCCATAGTTTACTAGGGGTTTTCTCACTACTTGTTGCCATAGTTTACTAGGGGTTTTCGCTTGACTTGTTTCCATAGTTTACTAGGGGTTTTCTCTCTACTTGTTTCTATAGTTTACTAGGCGTTTTCTCTCTACTTGTTTCTATAGTTTATTATGGGTTTTCTCTCTACTTGTTTCCATAGTTTATTAGGGGTTTTCTCTTTACTTGTTTCCATAGTTTACTAGGGGTTTTCTATCTACTTGTTTCTATAGTTTACTAGGGGTTTTCTCTCTACTTGTTTCTATAGTTTATTAGGGGTTTTCTCTTTACTTGTTTCCATAGTTAACTAGGGGTTTTCTCTCTACTTGTTTCCATAGTTAACTAGGGGTTTTCTCTCTACTTGTTTCCATAGTTTATTAGGGTTTTCTCTTTACTTGTTTCCATAGTTAACTAGGGGTTTTCTATCTACTTGTTTCCATAGTTTACTAGGGGTTTTCTATCTACTAGTTTCTATAATTTTCTAGGGGTTTTCTCTCTACTTGTTTCCATAGTTTAATAGGGGTTTTCTCTCTACTTGTTTCCATAGTTTACTTGGGGTTTTCTCTCTACTTGTTTCCATAGTTTACTAGGGGTTTTCTCTCTACTTAGTTTCCATAGTTTATTAGGGGTTTTCTCTCTACTTGTTTCTATAGTTTACTAGGGGTTTTCTATCTACTTGTTTCTATAGTTTACTAGGGGGTTTCTCTCTACTTGTTTCCATAGTTTATTAGGGGTTTTCTCTTTACTTGTTTCCATAGTTTACTAGGGGCTATTTCTTAGTTGAGTGTATTACTTTTCACCGCAATTCCCTAACTCCTACTTGTACATTTCAAATTTTAAGATTTATTTGGTTATCTGCTTGACAAATTGAAATTTTCTATAATAGCTAAAAATAATTGTATATTTTTATACTCCTCCCCTAACCCTGTTTTTAAAGTTTATATTTAAAATTAAAATGTTCCTACACTTATGATTATTTGGCATAGAGCCTTTACTTTCCTTCCAAAATTTCTGACACACTGGGAAGTAATTGTTTCAAAATAGTTTATTAAATTTTAAACCCCTACTCCTTCCAACCACATTATTCTAAATACCACTTTAAAATGTAAATGATGTAGAATGTTTCCTTTGGCTGCACTGTAAGAAAAATCTGTGGTAAAATTCCCATAGATGTATTGGAAGTAATTAACCCATACAAGTATTGAAGTTTTCCCATACACAGTCATGGGAAAAGTGCCACACGTCGGTAGTAATTTTCATGTACTGGGTCGGTATTTTTCCCATGTTTGGATATGGAAAAAATACAATTTCTCCTTTATGTTGATTGTAATTTTCTTATACTTCGTTGGTATTTTTCCCATACCTGAGTATGGAAAAATTAATATTTGACCGCCATTAAGATTGTGATTTTTATATACTTGATTGATATTTTTCCCATACCATACAAATAATACTTATTTAGGCACTTTAAAATCTTTTTACCTATAAGTGCACATAAGGAGCACATCACATCAGATCACTTTAAAAGAATTCAGACAACATCAAAAAGGACTTACGCCCTTTAAATAAATAAAGTGCACTAGGGTAAAAGTGCGCTACTATTCAGACACAGCCTATATTTTAAGTTAATAAAATAGTTTGGTAGGATACCTAATCTTTTTCGATATTACAAATGATACACCTATTTTACTAAGCTTTAGTCACATGTAGGAAAATGATAGCTCAATCTCTATACAAGATGAAAACAATTTGAATCACAAAATAAACAACTGCCACGTGGTGTTTTGTTCTTATTACAAAGTTAGGTTAAACAAGCGAAATTCCTCCATTTTTCACATCATGAATTATATTCATAAATAATTAACTTGTTCTTCACTAACTGGTGAGAAAATACAGCAGCAAATATACTCCTTTAACAAAAAAATTAATAATTCGATAACTTTTTTATTTACACTATGTTCTTCTCTAAACAAATATGGCGAACTTCTTCTGAACTTGAAGACAAACGTGTCTCTCTCTCTCTCTCTCTTTTATAGCGCATGCGCACTGAGCTACGAATCGGTGTTTCCCATTCAAGTTGAAATTTTCCCATATAAATGTATGGATACTTTTGGGTGCATTGGAAATGTTCGATAGACATATGGGAAAATTCCGATGTCCGTATGGTATATTAAAAAGTATGGGAGAAATACAATATTGTTGTATGGAAAATTTATGATTATTTCTTACAGTGTGGCTGATAAATTCCCCACTTCCATTCCCTTTTGTTTTTCTCATACTCTTAGTAATTATTAAAGCTTTCAAGGTTTATTTTGTTATCTGTAGTTGTCTTTATACCTATCTGCCAAATTTCAATTTTCCATCTCATATCCTTATCTTTTTATGGACACACCCACCCACAGACACTTTATGATCTATATTTATATATATGCTATATATATAATAAGATAGAAAACCACCAAATACTAAATAATAACCTAGATCCAAACTGATTTTTCACCAAATATGAATCTGTTAGATTAATTTTTAGAAGCAATTAAAAAGATCGCAATCCTTAGAGTTGGAAAGGATTGAATTGCTTTTTATACTCTTAAAATATTGCTATTACACTGAAAGTTGAGAAAACTAAGCCTATGTCTGTCTGTTGAAGAGTTTTTGAGCTTACTCCACTTTAAGATTGGTTGCAACATTGACAAAAACTATTATATATATATATATATAATAAACTCACCTTCACCCTTTGGTTGCTTTAAATCAACTTGCATAGAACATGTATAGCGATATAGAATATATTAATAAAGATTTGAAAATCGTACAATACTTAAGGGTTTCTTTATCTACTCCATATAAAAACTATTTTAACGGATTATCTTTCTCAATCAGTTTTAAAATTAAGGCTTATTTGCTTAACTGTACAAAATGAATTTCTTGGAACAGATTTCAAAAATCTTTAATAACTTTCCCGGAATCTCTACCATTCAATATGAGAAAGAACAACTTAAAAAACCCACTTAAAATCCACTCGCGGCCTTAAGGCACAGAAAGGTTTGTTAATTTGACTGGATGAATGAGTTCACTCCCGGGAAGGCTCTCAAGGAGAAATGGTATTATCTGTGAAAGTACTTTGAGAGGGTTCGACCCTCTGACTGGTCAATACACCCGGCTTTAAACTCCTCACAATTCCCCATCTACCTCTTATCCTTCTGGCTTTGTAAATTCTTCTTTAAGATTCATTTAATTGGTTGCTCGATGGTAAACCCTTATTCTTTAAAACCTTTTAAAAACATATATTTGAGCTTAGACAAATCTTGGTAGACATCACGTACAGTATTAGTTCTTTTATCATTTTGTTGATTAAAATTAAACATATCCTAAGTGGTGGGTGAATTAAGAGGTTTTTTTTAAGCAATGTGTTCTACTACCCGTTCGGAATGTATGCGTATGTACTAATTAAGCAAATATGCTAAGGAAGAGGAAGGTTTAATTTGAGAGAAAGTGTGTCCATATTTGCGTGAAAGTAGAGTTGAAAACCATTCAGGAAAATTTAATAGTTGAACTCACATTGTATGAATACTTATTAGTCCATTGAAAATGGTGAGATCAGAATTTAATATTTTGGTCTCCACGTCTTACTACCCGTTCGGGTTAAACGTTGTTGCACTAATTATGCTAATTTTTTTAGGGATGAATAAGGAGGGGAAATTTACACATTATTTGCGTGGAGAGAGAGAGAGAGTGTTGAAAACCACTCTCAGCACACCTGAAAGACTAGACTCGGGACGCATGAATTATCAATTCCTTGAAATCCTTGTGTCCTACGGTATTAGCGAGTATCGAAATTCCTAAAAATCTCAAAATAATAAAATACAATCATTATGCTTACTTTAATTTAAAATAACAATTTTAAACAAATAATTGCCAAATAAAGTGTTATAGCCTGTAGTCTTTTGTAGCCCCCCCTTTTTTTTGCCCTGCATCTTACTACCCACTTGGGTTATAAATCTATGTGATAATCAGTCTAATGTGTTAGGGATTATAAAGGTTTAATTTAGTGGAAGTGCACCCGCATTTGCGCGGAGGAAGAGTGGAAAACCATTTAGAAAAAACCTTCAGTTCATCCGACCGAGATTGAACCCCGATCTTCCCGTCTTCAACAATCCAATCTAAAACGAGGGTTGCGCGTTATACCACGCAGCCACCGAAGTGCGTTTTTTGTAGTTTGAGGAGTAATAAAACCACAAAATAGGACCATATTGAAATAATATAGTATTAATTTACAATAAAAGTGCCCACCTTGTTGTCTATGACGTAATATACATGGAAAACAAAATCTCATTTGTCAGTGGAAAAAAGTCTTAAGCAAATTTGTTTGGTTCAATTTATATTGGGGTGATGACCTGCTAGTCTAGGAATAAGGTGTCAGACTTCTTTGCTGGTGGGTCCGGGGCTCAATCCTTGGTCCTGGCACAGATTTATCTGATTACCAAACCCTTCTTTCACCTCTGAAAAGACGTGTATTAATCACAGCTTGTGGATGTGTGGAGTGACAGACCTCCACCATGGTTCGGATCCCACGTTAAACTGTAGGTCCTCCATTTCATTTCACAATCACCCTACCATATCACATTAGCGTAAGTGCGTATAACCCGAACGGGTAGTAAGACGTGGCGCTAATAATAATCTTTATTGTTTTCACTGTGACTTAAATCGTACATTTGTAAAGATTCGAGGATTTGAATCTGTATTCGAGATTAAAAAGAAAATTTAGGATTAAGATTCAAGATTTGGACTCGACCAATATAGGATTTGACCCATCTCTAATATTAACTTTAAATATTTCTATTTAAAAAGCTTCAGAACTATCAAATCCGGAATTTTACTTTTGAATCGAGGTTGAAGCTGACGAAAACTCAAAACGAAGTAAAAGTTTTCCAAGTTTCACACACTCCAAATATAAATAATGTTGTTAATAATAATCGGTGGACACACGGACTAAATATCAAATCTCGTCTAATCTGAGTTGCTGGTGAATAAAAGCTTGGGTTCGAATACCGGCCGGTGTACTTACAGGGTTTTCCAAAATGATTTTTCACTTCTACATACACATTTAAGTAACTTACATTCCCTATAAATCCTATCTTCATCATCTTAATCACACTAGCGTAGTTAAATGCTTATATCCTTGACATGTATGTATATCCTGATGCTCTGGCGAATGGCCTTCTCAAAGGTTCTTTTCCATACAAGAACCCTACTATAATAGTAGGATATTCTTAGGACAAAAGACCTTGCAGATTGTTACTTGTAAGTAAATTGGGATATAGTAAGACTAGTGTCATGAGGGGTGAGGGAAGTCGATAATAGTTGTTGTGTTTAGTGAACAAATAAAATAAAGACATAATTTATACGATGCGACGCTCACCTCAGCTAAAATGATAGCCAGTGGACTGAAAGTTTTTAAAGTAAGTTTGCTATAAAAAAATTGTACGGAACTTCGCACGGACTTTCTCACTCCATTGTTTAAATTTAGATATCAAAACTCGTAATATATGTGAAACAAAATAATATACACTAGCAAACATAAACATAATTTACGCTATAATTACGAAAAACCTTTTTTGACTCCTAGTTTTAAATTTTTTATTTTTATTTTTAAAGAATTAAAGTTTTCATTTGTATATTTGGACCAATACAAAATATTGAACTTGGGTCCTCAAGAGTCAACAATTCGTATTAAAATGTCAACTTACGCTTAATTATTTATTTTACATGTTATTAGGGGTTTCATATCTTACGGTTATCGCATTGCTATTAAATTCCTAATTTATAAATTTAGACCACTAGAAAAGGTAAATATTGACTATTGAGTAAAAAATGATAGAGATAGATTATTGTCTTAAAAACATTTCCCCTAAGAGGTTAAGGGAAAGTAATACAAGCTTTTTGAGAGACTTACTAATATTTACTTACTCTATGATATTAGAGAATTATTGCGTTAATACTTAAGTAGTATCTCTTTACAACTAAATCTCACAAAATTGTATTAATAAATTTGCCAATATTTCAGAAACTGTAGGTTTTATGAAAATATATTTCGGACAATTTATTTTTTTATTTTTAAAAGTAGGCCTACGACCATTTTGCAATGATAAGTTATTTAGTATCTTTAATAGTTGATGAAATAAGGCAAATTTCCGCTTCTGTAAATTACCTTAAAATTAATTTTCATTGGAATATGAAAATAGCAATTTTATATATAATCCTAATCAACGCCTAGATACGAATTTTGATCAAAATTATTTTAGCTGATTTTGATAAAAAGCTATCTTTCTCTTTTCGCCTTTTACTAAACTACTCTTAATTTTAGAGTTAAACAGACACAAAAAGAGACGGCAGTGCAAAAACCTCTTTTTACGGTTCGGGGGAATATTAAACGTTGACATTCATCAACATCTCGGGTTATACTTTTTTACGGTCGCAATACCTTGCGACCTGCAGATCCCTCTTATTGGAAACAAGAAGAGTAGGATTAGGTCTTGTGAGGGCCCTACGCGTCAAGATGGAGATAGGCGGCTGCTCTTCAGCCCCCTGGTACCATCGGAGCAACGGATATCCCCGGAGGATTACAGTTATTTAGGTTAGCTAGTGGTAATATTAGGATAAGATTAGAATAGGATAGGGTAGGGATGGGAGGGTAATAGGAAGGGGTAGGGGCTATAGTATAGGAGCCAAAACCTGTTTAAAAATAAAATAAATTAGATGTGTAATAGTAGGAAATTTCTGTTATAATGTGTAATAAGGCCTGGATTAAAATTGTAAGATGCCAGGCTGAATTAGATTGGTAATAAAAAAAAATACCTTGCCCTTGTGTTCAAAGAGTTCGAAAATATATATATTTTAGTATAGCTTGAAAATTATTGCTTTTCAAAAAACATGTATCAAATAAAAGATTTTTATAAAAAATAGCCCTACATATTTACTATGATAAGTAATTTCATATCTCAAATATCTACGGAGATATGATAGAAAATGAGAATTTAAGCATCAGACCGAAACCCTTAAAGTCATTTTGACGATAAATTAAGAGCAGCCATTTCGTTTGTAATATTATCATTGCTTGGAAATGAAATTTAATCAAAATGGTTAAAGCCGATTTTGATAAAATCGATTTTTTTTCTTTTCACCCTTCAGTAAACCACCCTTAATTTTAGGGTTAGATATCCAATTCCTAAAATCCCTTTGCGCAACCCTACCAAGTTTTAGACCGATCTGTAAAATAGTTTAGGCTCTATTCTGAGGTACAGAAATATAGGGAGACAGACGGACAGACAGACGGAAATCAAAAACATTTGTTTGGATTCGGGGGTGTCATGAAACGTAGAAATGTATCAAAATATTGAGTTTGATTTTTTTTGACGATCACAATACTTTCTCTACCTTTAGGGAGCGAGAAAGTAAGAATAAGGCACCCAAAAATGCTTCTGTCATCACCATAAGTACAAGGTGACTAAATTAAAATGTTTTAATTTTAAAATAGAGTAATTATTTGATGATATACCATACACTTTAAAACACAAGAGTATATCGATAAAAAAAAATGAACGTGGTTAATTTAGAACATCAGCTTAAATAATCGCCACTGATAAATGTATTATTCATCTAGTAGGACCAGTATTTTCATGTCAGCCCGGATTTAGGATTACCTCGTCCGGTGGGTATTGGTTTATTAAAATAAAAATATGGATTTGTGATAGGCAAAATTGAGTCTAGAATAGTAATTAGTGCCAATATTTGCGATTGGAAAAGAAGGGACGATAGTTTTAATTAAAATTATCAGAAACAACTCCACCTGATCATCGAAAACATGACCTACACCTGTGGAAGATGTCAGCTTCATATTGTCTGGATTTTCTGGTATGGGGAGGTTGAGTCACCTTTATCAAAATGTTCCAAAATTGTTTACAGCTCACACTTCGTGCAAATGTTTGTACAATTTCTTTAAATGTTATCTTATTCATCCCCATTATTTTTCTTCATCTCAAGTCAACAACCTGAAGGTTGGTTTCATGTTTATTATATCCAACCGGAGCTGGGCACACACTCAGCCCTTCAACTGGTTAGTGCTGCCTGTACCATCTGGTTGAGATTCCATGTACTATGGGAGCACAGGATGTATGGTAGCTTACCATTGACTTTCACACTTAATTTCTATGAGCGGGCGAACCAAGGCCTACCAGTTTGGCTGGGAAGGTATTTCAAATACTTTCTAGGTTTCTTTTACATTCAACAGCTGACATGGGACCACCAGTTTTACCTCTTATCCAAAGTAAGTTGTGCCACGGATTTTTATAGTTAAAGGAAAAACTATTGACCTTGGTTGGGTTTCAACCCACTATTATCGGGTCCACAAGATACACTTTACCCCAAGACCACCGAGGTTAATCGAATATTTCTTGGGGAGATTAGTATCACAATTAGAGCTTAGAGGTACATAATCATGGAGGTTATTAGCGTCATTTATAAGTAAATGACACATCTCTAAGGGCCAAATTATGAATTTTGGAATTAGTAAATCTGTCAGTATGTGAGCCGTTCTACAAGGATTCAAATTCCTGTGTGGGTGTAGTTTTTTGAAATTTATGCAACAGCTCCATCAAATGATAATCTGAAAAATCGAGTATATTTAAACGTGATTACCCAATTAATCATACCTAAGGAAAAATTGTTATATAACTGGTTTGACGAAGGGCGTGGTTATTTCGGCAGTAAATATTGAGTAAAAGATTAATTACAAAAACATCTGTATGCATAGGAGTCCTTATTTTAATAAATTTACAAAAAACAAAAACAAATTATATGTCTGAAAAATAAATGATACGGTGCCCCAGACATACTTTCTCTTTCCTGTATTTAAAAATTGGAAACATCTTAAAGCTCTTAAGATTTGGGAAACTAAATAATAATATCAATAATACTTAGTACTGCGTCTTACTACCCGTTCGGGTTATTCGGTTAGGTACTGATTATGGGTTAGGAATTGGGAAGGTTGAATACAGAGGAAGTGAACGCGAATCATCGTGGAGAGTGAGTGGAAAACCTTTTAGGAAAAACCACCCCCAGTTCACCCGAGAGAGATTCTAACCTTTACCTCCCCGACTCTGGCAATCTAGTTCAACACGAAACTAGCGCGATAGCTAACTACGCCTCCGAGGCAGATAAAATGAAATACTATACATTGCTGAAGAAAAGTCATAGAAATATAAAGAATAACATTTCATCAAAGAGCATGCATGAAATAATATACACTCTTAAAGTAACATTAAGAAAATAGTACAGCTATGTCCACCAAAGAACATTACAATCAATTCACCATTTCTAAGATCTCAATTAAAAATATATTTTCTTATAGCTAGAAAATTATTGGTTTAAGAAAAGGATTCAAACTTTTTTAATAGTAGGCCTACTACAACTTTACAATCATTAGTTAGTTACTATCGCAAAGAAATGCTAGAATATGATCCAAAATTGTAAATTTTCGCTTTAGAAAGTAATCCTCCAAGTAATCTTCATAAGAAAATGAGAGTTTCCATTTATATTTTAATGTTAAACAGTGCCTAGATACGAAATTTGAGTAAAATAATTATAGCGGACTGATGGTAAATTGATTTTATTTATTTTTCCTCTTCAATAAATCAGAGTGAAACTTGGATAGTTCGAACTTGAAGAGACCAGGAAAAATTCAAATTATCCAAAAAAGTCAAATTAAATAAATTTCTTAAAAGGAATTACTTTTTCCACTTCCTTTATCACCACTACTTTTTCGATCAAATTTAATGATTATAGAACTGTGGCTTGGACAGTGTCACACAATACACACACACACACTACTGTAGAGTATGTACTAAACAAAACTAAAACTAAACAAAAATTAAATAACAAAACAAAATAAACTAGCACGTCACAAGAATATCACTACAACCAAATCACTAAGAATCGTGCACGTAGCCGCTAGAGAAGTTTGACCTTGACAAACGGAGTACAGAACTGTACGTGTAAGCAAAGACGTATGTGAGTGGGGGAGGGGGAGGGGCATGAAGAAGGGTACTGACCGAATTCCAACGTCACCTCCCCTGTTTACAAAAAATAGAACAACACAGTGTCACAACTAGAAGTAGGAAAATAATACTGCACAGTACATTACAACTTACGAGAAGTTCGAACTAACCAAAACAAAATTAGAACTATCGACAAACTGTCAACATTGTTTTAAAACAAAATTCACAGGTCCGGGTGAAAGATTCTAACTAAAGACAATTTCAAATTACAGAAGTTCGAATTAGTCAGGTTTCAGTGTACCCTTAATTTTAGGTCTAGATATTTTATTAAAAAATCCTCTCGGGGGAACCTTTTAAAATCCCTAGATACCCATTTCTGTCCAATCGGTAAAATAGTTTCGGTTCTAGACCGAGATACAGACAAACAGACAGACGGCTTCGTGAAAACAACTTATCCTACTTTAGGGGGTCATAAAAACGTTAATTAATTTTATCAAAATCTTGAGTTAAATTTTGTTGACAATCTCAATACTTCTCTCTACAATGGGTCGAGAGAAAGTAAAAATTAGTGCAAGGTCTTAAATTTAATTAGCTCAATATATGCTTTAATATTTGACAAAAATTAATTCATTTTAAAAGGAGGAAATTTAAATATATTTCAACATTAAAATCAAGCTTAGTAAAATATACTATATATACATATTAAGTTTCTCATACCTTTTTATTAATAATAATAGTAATAATAAAAATACTTTCAATTTTATACGTAAATTTCTACTTTCTAGCAAACCTTCGGGTAGAGAGAGTATTGTAATCGTCTGAAAAATATATATATATAAAACTGTAACTTTGATACTGTTAAGTAATCAGTGTATTTTTTGAAAGCTTAAATTTTAGCATATTTATTGTCTAATGAACTTATCGTGTTGAAGCGCTATTAAAAACTAAAATTATTTTGTAAAATGGATAACTTGATCATACAAATCAAACCCTATCTTTTAAAATACTATACCTACTGAAAAATATGTCGGAAGAAGAAATGACGATTGTGATATGTAAATACAAATATTTTTAAATTTTATTTTCCAATTAAAGTCAAAATTCCTGTGTGACAGCCAATTGTACTTTACCTAAACCAGAACCTATATGAAGACACCATTTTATCATCTTCTGATAATAATGTCCCTAGATAACTTCCATAGGCTTATTTACAGGACTAACAAAAATATATAAAACATTTAATCGACGAACTAACTAAAATAGGGATAGGGAAAAACTACCCATTGCTGATTCTTCTTTCTCACATAAAGAGAACGTATTATAATCGTGAAAACTTTTGACCTGTAAATTTTAATGAATCTTTACGTTGTATGTGTTTTTGAATTTAAAAAAAAAGTATTTTTTATAATACCGTTTGTCTACATGTCTGTCCATCTGTCTCTGACCAGAGATTTTATGTATGTTGATGGATTTTAATCAAACTTTATATTTAGATGTTATGGCTATACCTCAGGATGTTTTATTTTATTCTAATTCTAGATGACATGAATGATAAAGACAATTCTGGGATCCGAAGGAGAAGGTAGAGGACAGGGTGCATTGGCAGTCTAAGTTCACTGGCAAAAGGAGCGGACCTGTCGTAAGAAAGAACACATAATAATAATAATAATAATAATAGCCCCTAAAATCAAGATTAATTTACTGTATTGTAGTTTAATATACCTTGAAAAATTCGAAATATTTCTAAAGTTACTCAACGATTATGTATATAAGCTCTCGAAATAACTTAGGTATATACGCTACCAAAATTACATACATAAATAGATATATGGGCTCCCTAAATTATATTTTTAAATACATATTAACACGCTTGAATGAACTACATACGTAATATAGTGGTTTATTTAGCAGAAATACCAGACATAGTGCATTATTATTAAAGCATTCCAGGCAGAGATGTTTAGTTGAGTAGGGTCCCAGTCTATTTTAAATCCCCTTCAGATAGTAACTAAATCACAATAAAAGTAATTAAAATAACATTTTTAAATGAATTAATCAAATAGCGGCGAATTAAATGTTCATGCAACTGTGGTCTAATAATTCGACGCGCACTATGCAAATGAACGAACAGTCGCCGAACAAAAGCAATTACCGTCGTCAGCGAACTGACAAGTAGGCCTAATCTAATTGTTTCGTGTCGGTGACCGCACATTGTCGATCATGAAGACGTTAAATATTTTCTGATCAGTTGCCCGCAGCTGGGAGTGTCAGTGCGGGCGGGCTATCCACCCAGGCGAGGAATTTGTTTAGCTGTCATTTCCAGTGAAACAACTGAAAACATGATGCACAGTTTTTGTATAATTTAAAAAAAGTATTGCTTTGCTAGTTAAACGGAGTCAACCGTAAATAACAGGGTGCTGCAACTGTCATTGAGTGTACTGTACATTAGTCCTGTTATATAAATAAAAAGTATTGCCACTGACCAAATAACAAGGCTATATTTTATTAGCCTATCCTTTCATGAGTATAGTAGGATTTTGGTAGTACCAAAAACTTTTAGAAAAATTAATTTTTTTCTAAGTCAACATTCATAATATTTTAACATATAAACGTCACATCGGAGTACCCGTTCGGGTTTAGGCATGAGTATATGACACGCGCACTATGGAAATTGCGTACACCCAAGAAATAGCGCATAATGCGCACAGTTGTTTATTTTTATACCTGAGTTGGCCGTCATTTCTACAGAAAAGGGGAAACCACTAATGTTCCAAATCAGCGCTAAATGAAGAGTACAGCTCAAGAAAACCAAAAAGAACCAAAACTCACTGAATAAACAATATCAGATGATGAAATTTAACCTAACCTAACCTAATCTTAAAAAATACAATATTCTGTAAGACTGTTGAGTTAGGCGCATTGGATACCATTTGTCAGTGGTGTAAAGCGAAGAAGTGGAGGGATGAAACCCCCAGCATTTGCTGCAGCAGCGGCAAGTTGCAGCTACCTACCTTGGTGATACTACCTGACCCCTTACACAGTTTTTTTAACTGGGCAACACCCTCACTCAGAACACTTTATGAATTTCATCAGAAAATATAATAGTTGCTTCCAAATGACTTCTTTCGGGGCATACAGAAACCCCCATATGTAACATTTCAAAAAACAGCAATATGGTCCAGATGCTCCAAGATTGCAAAATTATCTTAGGGGATGAATGTACTATGTCACATAAGGGAGGGGGGGTATAGAGGCTCTAAACCATATGCTGCAGGATAGTTGCAGCTGTGACAAGGTGATGGGTGGTGTTACTGTCTTTCTGGTGAGGGACATTAGGAAGACCCTGCCAATAGTATCCTGGGGGATCCAAGCAAATGAAGTCAAGGCCTGGCTTAAATCATCAAACATATGGCCGAAAATTTAAAAACTGTCATTAAAGAAAAGTATCTGAAAAGGTATAGCACGGCTAAGTTTGCATAACATCTGCTAGAATTGGGAGATAGTAAGGCGAAGGAGAAAAATAGAAAGATAAACCTTCCTTCTAGCATGTGTAAATTAGCTAAGGATATGAATAGTATGACTACAATTATTTATCCCGACCTAAATAATGTAAGACGGAAACGTATGTCATGGTTAAGGGAAAGGGCAATTATAGCTCCTAGAAACGATAAGGCAAATTAGATCAAGATCCTTCTGCTCAGCATGTTTGTATTGGAGGAGATGACTTATCAGTCAGTTGACTCAGTAGTGGAGATGAAGGATGCTGGCCACTACCCGGTAGAGGTTTTGCATACCCTAAACACTCTCTTATTGAAGGTTGGTGCACCCATCATGGTGTTGCGACATTTGAAGCCCCCAAAGCTGTGCAATGGAAGCAGACTTCAAGTGAAGACCCTCCGTTGCAACGTAATCGAGGTAGCTATCTTCACAAGGTATGGTTATGGGGGAAAAGTATTTATACCACGCATTCAAATCATTCCTACAGATCTACATAGCATTCTCCAGGGTGAGCACACCGAGGAGCCTGGTTGTTCTGGCGCATGAGGGAATGACGCCTAGCATCGTATACCAGGAAGTCCTTTCAAAGTAGGCAGCCATATAGTAAATATGACACGGCAGTTAGAAATGGGGTCTGCTAACCAAAATTCTCCAGCCAAATTATGATACGGCAGTAAGAAAGCGGGCCTGCCAATAAAAATTCCCCAACCCAAACATGACAAGAGATACGATGTATGGTCACCTCCTCATGGTGTCTTCGGTTAACGCTAAGAACCGAAACAGCTATCACATAAAGTCTACCATTATCACACTATTATATATAAATATTAAAAAATCCCTGACTCAATAAGCTATCCAAATTACGAAACCCGCGCGAAGTACGGGCTATTGGCTAGTAAAAGAGAAATCTTTCCCCAGTATAGGCATCTCAATTTAGCTGTGTTATGACCAGCATCCAAAGAGAAATATTCATCCGAAGAGAAAATTGTGATGTGCTCAAACCAACAAATAAAGATTGAGTTATTATTTTTAGCCAAAGAGATATATTTTATTTAGAGATTTACAATCATGCAGCAAATAACAATTTCCATGGAGACTAAACAATGAATAAAAACACTGATACTTCTCCGTGAAGATTGGGTTTTTGTGGAAAACTACTATTTGCCGGTGACCTGGCGGTCTAGGGGTAAGGTGTCAGACTTCTATGCTGGCGGCCGGGGTTCAATCCCCAGTCCCGGCAAAGATTTATCTGATTTCCAAACCCTTCCTTCACCTCTGACAAGACTTCTTGTGAATGTGGGGAATGCCAGGCCTCCACCGTGGTTCGGATTCCACGTTAAACTGTAGGTCCTCCATTTCATCTCACAATCACCCTACCATTACACATTAGCGTAAGTGCGTATAACCTGAACGGGTAGTAAGACGCGGTGCTAATAATAATAATAATAAATACTATTTGCCCCGACATCCTGGACTCCCAAACGTTAAAATGAGTGGTCGTTTGTCAAAATCCGTTCAGTCATTTCCTCGTAATTTCTTTTACCAAAAACGGGTTTATCAAATTATATATAAGATACTGTGGGCACAGATTTTATTTTGTGCATTTTATTAATCGTCCACGCTATCTGCATATTTAAAATAATTAAGTAGGTATGAATAAAATATCATTTTAATTAAATGTATCCACAAATGAGTTAAATTATAGTGTGAAGCCCTCTCAGTCGCCAGGTTAAGATTAGAAACCCTGACCATCACCAACAGAGTAGACAAGACGAGACTAATGCCTTTATATATGGGCCTGCCTGTGTAGGCTACTTATGTTAATTGAATGAGAAGGCAAATGTATTTCCTTTTTCTAAAATTTTAAGGGTGTATTTGTTTTAGAACATAAAATTTGGGTCACTAAGTTTATTTTAACTTTTTGTGGTTGAGAGAACTTTATTATTTTAATAGACATGTTAACGTGAGCTATCCAGCTGGTTCGAGAAGTCAATTAAATCCTTCAAACCCGCTTCTGTGGACACATGGTTTAAGACCTTACTACCACAGTGGAGTAGACTGCCAAGGAAGGGGATCCAGGTTAAAATCTCAGTCGGGTGTAATGAGGGTATTTTTCCAAAATGGGTTTCCACTTTCCCTCCATGCTCTAAATATAACCTTGCTAGTCCCTAAAAACCATTAGCCTAGTTAGTACATGTACGTATAACTCAACCGTTAGTAAGACCTGGTTCTAACACAAATATTTCAATATACAGTACATTTCTACCATCATTATTAGTATCGTTATTATTATTATTATTATTATTATTATTTGCGAGACCCTTAACAACTAGAGACTTTAATATTATGTTCAACATTAAAATACCCACTTCACTGGCCGATTGGTCTACGCCATCACACTCGTGTTAGACCGGCCTGCTGATGACGGCGAAATCGGGGTTGGAATTCCGGTCAGGTCTACTGAAGATGGTTTTCCCTCAATCGTTTCCCACTCACCTTTCAGGCAAATGCTGGTATAGTAGGATAATGGTAGGAAGAACACTATCTGACAGTTACAAGAGTTAATAAAATAGTTTTAATGTATTTACAAGTCAACTATTATGACTTACAACCGTCACTCTTGATAGCTCCTATCAATACCTAGACAATAATAATAATTATATAGAATATTTTATTATTATTATTATTATTATTATTATTATTATTATTATTATTATTATTATTATTATTATTATTATTATTATTATTATTATTATTATTATTAGNATAGCTCTTTCGTTCCTACCTCATTGGTAAGATTAAGAAGGGGATGTAGGGGACGCAAGAAAAATTTATTATTATTATTATTATTATTATTATTATTATTAGCACCGCATCTTACTAACCGTTCGGGTTATACACACTTACGCTAATGTGTAATGGTAGGGTGATTGTGAGATGAAATGGAGAACCTACAGTTTAACGTGGGATCCGAACCACGGTGGAGGCCTGGCATTCCACACATTCACAAGTTGTGATTCATACACGTCTTGTCAGAGGTGAAGGAAGGGTTTGGTAATCTGATAAATCTGTGCCGGGACCGAGGATTGAACCCTGACCCCCAGCACAGAAGTCTGACACCCTACCCCTAGACCACCAGGTCAGCTTAATATGTTAGCAATGTTAACGACAAAAAAAGTCCGTATTTTCTAAACTCTTCTTACTACTAAAGTCAGGGTTTAGATTACCTCCAAAATGGTTCCTTCTTCATCCCTACCTCACTAGAGTAATTATCATAAATCCACCTAACCTGAACAGGTAGCAAAACGAGGTGATAAATTAAAGGATTAAACATTTTAGTTTTTTTTTTTTACTTTCGCATTTAAAGAAAAAGTATAGTATTCGTTTTATAAATTTCAACATGAGATTATAATGAATATTTAAGTTTTATGTGCTCCCGAACCCAAAAAAGTGTTTTTTACCATTTTTCCTGTCTCTTCATGTGGCTACTGACCTGGAACAATTTAATGGATGCTATTCAAACTTGATTTTTATACATTATATCTCAGGATTTTCTTATTTTATTTTACCTGCCTCGGTGGCGTAGTCAGCTAATGCACTGGTTTCGTGTTGAGCTAGACTGCCAAGGACGGGTAGATCGAGGTTTGACTATAGGTCATTTTAAATGGGGGTGGCTTTTACTAAAATTATTTTCCACTCTCCCTCCACGCAAATGTTGGTTCACTTCCTCTAAATTCAGCCTTACCAATTCCTAACCTATTTGCGTAATTAGTACTTAAGCCTATAGCCCGAACGTGTAGTAAGACGCAGTGCTAAATAAAAAAACATATTTTTACCTTAAACCTTAAATTACTTATCAGTTTACTGGTGGGTGATTTTTGTGAATCTCAAATATTTTGAAAATTTATTAAATGATTTGTTTAAAAAACGGGTACCATGTAAGTTGTTTAATATGTATACAAAACATATACTGTACATTCAAAATTTTAAATTTTTGTTTTTCCTAGAAAATTTTATTTCAAAGTAGTTTTTAATGTTAGATTTTGAAAATTTGGAGTTTTTTTAAACAGTTTCAATGATTTTGTTCAATGTTGATATCAGGGGTTTGCCTTACCTGATTATCTTAAGGTATGCAAGGTAAGTTTTCGAAAGTATCCTTGAAGACTTAGATCTAATTAGATATCTGGGATTTTCCAAACCCTTCCTTCACCTCTGACAAGACATCTTGTGAGTGTGGGGAATGCCAGGCCGCCACCATGGTTCGGATTCCACGTTAAACTGTAGGTCCTTCATTTCATCTCACAATCACCCTACCATTACACATTAGCGTAAGTGCGTATAACCCGAACGGGTAGTAAGACGCGGTGATAATAATAATAATAATAATAAGATATCTGGGAATTGTTTTTCATGATAGATAGTAGTCTGTTTTTATTATTACAAATTAAAAATAATTTGAGGGCAGTATACAAAAAAAATTATTTTCGAAAATTTAATATTAGTTAAAAAAAATTGAAGAATTTTAATTGAAATTAATGAATTTAAATTTAAATTAATGAATTATAATTTCTTTTGTTGTGATTAACAGGATGATTTGTTTGTTTTTATGAGGAAAACTTTACTCGAGGACAGTTTCCCGAAGTTCTATTTTTGAAAATTTTGTTTCAAACTATTTAAGGATTACATGCGAAAGTTTGTTCGATGGTGTAGTACAATTTATATAATATTGATATTATATGAATAGTTCGGATGTTTATTGGTTTCGATTACCATACGTCATTGTAATGACATAGTGTCTTAAATTACTAATTTTTGTCTAGTTGTAGTTAAATTAATATCCTAATTGAGTGTGTTCCAACAGGCAGCCCGCGGGACACATGCGGCCCGCGCTCATTGAAATGGTGACCATCGCAGTACCCTGGAGGAAAATTTGAGGGAAACCCCCGATTAAATAGCTAATGCTTCAAATAAAAATATTTATTTAAAAAAGGCCATGACTGCATTTTATAATGCATTTATTTGATTAATAAAAATATGTATAAATATATGTGCATAGTGCTAAGTTGTTACGTGAAAGTGTGTAAGCATGCATGCATGCATGCATGATATTTCATGATAAAATTGGGAGCATTCATGAATTTTATGGCAGTAAAATTCCAAAGATTCTAGCAACCAAATATACTATATATATTAAGTATTGAAAGTAATGGTTTATTAAGTTTTGTTTGTAGGCCTGTATTAAATCTATTACTTTAATATATCTCCATTCCGTGTAGCAATCTGATAGGCAGAGTTGGCTTTCGGTATGAAAAGAGTTGTGCAACCCTGGCCTGTCATGTATTTTTATGAATCTATCAGTGACGGCCAGATACAGATATTGTGGCGCTTGGTCAGTAAAGAAAAAGAAAATTAACCCAATGTAGTGTCCGAATGATCTCAGGTTGAAGACGGGGAGATCAGTGTTCGAATCTCATTGGGGTCTATCGAGGGTGGTTTTCCTAAATGGTTTCCCACTCTCATTCAACGCAGATGCGGGTATATTACCTTTAAATTACTTCCTTCCTCATCCTTGCACTAGTAGAGTAATTAGCATATATGCGTTAAACCTTAACAGGTAATAAGACGTGGTGATAAAAAAAATATAATTATTAATTGTTATTATCACTGCTTGCTACGATAAATTCTTACTAAATGTTTTTATAAGGGCTATGACAAAAGTCAAAACCTCTTATAATAAAAAATTATCTTCCTTATCCAATTAGTGTAGTCAAATGCCCGGACGCATATAGTCCAAATTTCATATAAATAACCATATCTGATAGCTAGAAAAGTTACTAGATCTACTTTCATGTATTCACACATCAATTCAAGCGATCTTCAACTTCACTTTATATAATAAATAAAATCATATAAAACAACACTAATAACATGTTAAAATGTTATCAAGTTGCAAGTAAATTTTTATTTTTATGTATATAAATATTTTTCTATTAAAACTGGACTTCAGCCCGACGTGGTGTAAAAGAAAACAAAAGTATTGTAATATTATATGACGTCACGCAATTGGTTCTGTGGCACGGAATGTAAAAAAATAACCACTATCGATAGACTGACACAAGCGTAAGACGGAGTTAGAGAATATCTCGTGCAACTCTGTCAACCACACAATTTTTTTTTATTACTATTCCACTAACTTCTTATAGCGACCGTTTAGCAGCGAATGTATAGTAATAATAATTATGGTAGCTGGTCAAACTCCCCCGTTTTTGAGACTGTCGCGACCAAGGTCCAACCACTATTACCCGACACTGCTCCCTTTTTGTCGTCGTTCAGATCCGCCTTCTTCACGGAGAACACAGTTTATGTAAATTCATTTAATGGTTTATAATCACCCGATCCTATTCTGTGTAAAAACATAGCATGTCCAGTTGATTAATGGGATAAGAGATACAAAAATAAGAAGCTGATTCGTGTAGGATGTTTGGAATTTTATAATAGTTTCTCTGGTTTCATTAAATTCTTTATGATTTTATTTTTTGATCATTTAATTTTAATTTGTTTTAAGTATAAATACAAGCCAAAGTCTATAAATGGATGCTAATAATAAACAAGAATAAAAATGTTAAAAGTAACATATGTGTAGGAATATATATAAGAAATATCTATAACCATTTGGTAGCAATTTCATAGTGTTTGCAACTATGTTACTGTGTATGTTACATTCTTTACAATATGCATTAGATATAATAGATAGAAGCACAAAGTAAGTAACAAAATCATCCATATAAAATTGCATGACCATAGACAAGCGTATAGAATGTAGACTCTTATCTATGGGCATGCATCAAAATCATGAAATTAATAAGATTATCTCAATGTTTATATATATTTAATGATAAAATTATATAACTAACAATACAGTTAAGTATGTAACAGTATCAGTAAGTTTTAAGGGTTATATATTTATATATTTTTTAAGTTTTATTTGTTTGGGGGTGAGAATTTGACCCTTGGAATATCTTACCTTACCTCTATATTAACTTACCCCATAAAATTTGTATTTTATAAAAGCTATGTCGTCTTAAGAGAGTTTAATTTTTTAGTAATTTGCCCAAAAAATGATATTCCAATATCAACATTAAGTAAAATAAATAAAGAGAAATAGGCTTACGTCCATTCCTCCTTATTTAATCAAATTTGAAGAAAATAAAACGTTGAGTTGAATTGAGTTGCATGAAAAAGGGTTCACGGGCCAAATTTCATACATCCTAATAATTTTCGAAAAACATTTAAATTGTTTAATAAGGAACGTTTAAGAACATTTATATATAAAATTCAATTTTTAGTGAAATTAGGTTGTACAAGTTGTATTAAATTACCATGAAAGACATAAATGTATAATATAATATATTATATATGCACGGTGTTTGATTGATATTTGAAAGAAATTGGTAATGATAGTTACAAGTTATGATATTATATAATCATGAATGTCTTGAAATTATAAAAAAACATCTAACAATTCAGTATATATTAAAATTGTTGACATTTGAGTCAAAGTTGTGCTTAAAACTATGTTTATAAAAACAGAGGGTGATGTGATTATGCATATTTCTTATTTCTGTGTTATTTTTAGAATTTACAGAACAAGTTATTAAATTTGAAAAAATATAAAAATTGAATTTCTTTCTTACCTCTCGTTCCCTATCCCTTGGTTACTACTGCAAGTGCTGCAACATTATTTATACGACATGTTTCGATGCTACAACGGCATCAACCTCAGGTCTGATGAAAAAGAAGAAAAATACCAAATGGTCAGTAAGTTTATATACTAGGCAATATGGTTAGTAAGTTTAAATACTAGGAGAAATGGTCAGTAAGTTTATAAACTAGGAAATATGCTTAGTAAGTTTATTTACCAGGAGAAATGGTCAGTAAGTTTACACACTAGGAAACATGGTTAATAAGTTTACATACTAGGAGAAATCGTCAATAAGTTTATTTACTAGGAGAAATGGATAGTAATTTTACATACTAGGAGAAATAATCAGTAAGATTTACATGCTAGGAAAAATATTAAGAATGTTTAGCATGGTTGAAGATAATGTTATATGTTTAACATGCTAGGATAAAGAGTTGTCATTATTTTAGGAGAAATAGTACGTTTCACAATCTAGGATGAAGAGTAAGTATGTTTGAAATGCCAAGAGATGTGGTTAGTATGGTTGGCATGCTAGGTGAAATAGTAGGTAGGCTTTAAATGATAAGTAAAGTAGTTATTATATTTGAAATAGGTGATATAGACAGTATATTTTATATGCCAGGTAAAATATTAAGCACGTTTAAAATTCTATAGGAAAGATTCTATTAGTTTGAGAAGATAATTTTTTTTTTTGGACGATGGATTATTACTGATTTTCTTTCCGTTCCTTCCATTATGAAATAAACATTGTCTTATATTTGGCCTAACCTATTTAACTTTCAGTTGGCCTAGCTCTTGACAGACTTTTCCACAAATTGTTATATTTGAGCTAATATTTTATGGAACGATTAAGAAGAAAGAGCCAATTTAGCTTAAAATAGCCAAAAATCTTCTGTCTTAACCTTACCACGAAGAATGGTGCGACTTAACACTGTTTGATCCTAAAGCATGATGGTCCACGCTAGCTTGTACCCGCGAGGCCTATAAGGTAGTCGGAGAGTCAGAATGCCTGCGGGCAACGATTGGGAAGCAGGGGTGGGGGGGGGGGGAAGGGGGGGGAGATGAGGTATTTGAAGACATGGCGTGAGTCTGGCAGCGTCCCGGGCACACGATATGGGCGTCAAACACAATAGCTTCTACCTGTTGGTCTTATTTGGTTTTATTTTAATACTGAAAAGAAGAATTTATTTTCATTTTAAGTGAAGGATATTACTCTTTATTTTATCCCTAGCGTTTTTAAACACAATAACTATTATTGACTTAAGCTATGCAGTAAGGTATAGAAGTGTAGTTTAGAGGGTTAGAGGAAACGCTCTGCATTAGATTAATTATTTTAAAAAAAGCTCTAAATTTGATAAAATTTCAAACATAGACTGTCACCTGACGTCTTATACCACAAGATCATGATTACATGAATGACCAAGTGTGTGCGTTAGGACAAGATATCTGTTTAAGTGTGTGATGATATTACGTATTTTGATCTAATTGTTATTTCAGTACAACATAGTGTTAGTATTTTAATAGATTAAACATGCACTGGTAGGGTAAGCCACTTTGGTGGCCGTACAGTCTAAGGCGCTACTGTCACAATATACTAGACTGCCTATAAAGGGGAGATAGAGGCTCTAACCTCATTCGGGTGTAATGAGGGTGGTTGTTCCAAATGTTTTACACTCTCCCATCATGCAAATGAGGATACACTTCCTCTAAATATAAACTTAAAGGTCCTTAAAGCCACTATCCTAATTAGTACATAGGCGTATAACGAGTAGTAAGACGTTATTCAAAACAAAATGTACCTGGAAGGTAGCAATCTTACCTCGAGTGATTACACTAGGTATAGTACCTAAAGGCTACACCATAGTGGAAACAATCAAGGTAAGCATTCTGGATTAATATTAAACACGTTTTGTTAGCACCACGTTCTTTAGCACCCATTCATGTTATATGCACATGTGCTAACTACACTAATGTGTTAGGGACGAGGAAAGTTGAATTTAGTAAACGTGCACCTGCATTTGTGTGGAAGGAGAATAGAAAACAGTTTATTAAAAATCACCTTAAGTACATTTGATCGGGATTCGAACCCCAATATCGCTATCATAGAAAGTACAATCTTTTGAGAGAGTGAAACCTTTAACCATTTGACCACCGAAATGGGTGAAGATATATTAAATATATTCTACAACTACAGGATGATGAAAGTAAATTTTAAGAAAAATACACTAATATTGTAAATATAGTGTGAAACCACACTATAAGGGGAAAGTACATCACTATCGCACCCAGCTGTGAATTGATATGTTAACCGCACCAGTGGGCATGAGGACTATGTGTCAGACTCGTCCAATCTGCTTTTCAAATGATGTAGTTGTTGTAAGAATTCTG